>CM045887.1:62581504-62636504 GCA_025169545.1 Anguilla japonica
TTTTTCCTTTACTCCTAAAAACAAACTGGCTCGAAACACTGCCGCCATCCCACGAACGTTATGTTTACGTCTCGATACATCATATCGGCTCCCATCTGTGTTCATTTAGCCCAACGCAAGCAGAAAGGCAAAATGCTTTCTTTTTGTTTAGCTAAATGCTTTCCCCGGACTTCCTCTCCACATACAGCACTGGCCTCTGGATTCTATCAACATCCTTAACTTGACTTAAATTAATTTAGCTTTATACATAAACTTGACTTTATAAATGCAAATGAAACATTTGTTTTCTATTCACTTCTATTCGCTGCTGTACCAAAATGTGCTTTTGAGAGGAAAACGTTGCTATATTTGCATTTTGAAGTTGTTTTTAAGACAAGCATTTCAGGCAAATGCTGACAGAATCCAGGGATAGGTTGCTTGCTTGCCCTGAGGCACAGGGTCCCCAAACCTGATCTAGCAGGGGCACGGGGTCTTCTGGATCGTGTCTTCATTTTAAACTCAACACCCCGTTCAGACCCAGGAAACCAGATGTGAGATAAGGTGAGGTAAGGGTGTAATTAGCGGCTCTAATTGGTCAATTAAGCCGTGAGTAACCGTGGAAACCAGCGCACCCTTCAGCCCTCCAGAGCCAGGATGAGAGACCTCTGCTGAAAGAGGTCATTCCATCCTGTCCTAAAGAAATCCCAGGAACTCCTGGGAGCTGAGATGGAACTAATGCATTGTGGGATATTTTTTCCCAACTGGGCATTTTGTAAAGTCATGTAAGTTATGGGAGTTAGGTAAACACTTGCCGGTCATTTCAGTCGTGACATGTCAACTGAAGTTCCGGCGCATTCCACACCAGGTAGAATTCTGTCTCAGGCACCTCAGACGTTATAATCAACTCAGATGGAACAGATTCTCTCTGTGGGGGCATTTTCCGGAACTTTCTACTCTATGCCACCTACTTCCCCCTGCTCCTTCTGGCCTGGGACGTGCGGCGACAAAGCGAAAAGGAGGGAAAAGGGGGTGGGGGCGAGATTCGGGAAGGAGACTCACGTGTAGCCCAGCTGTCTGCAGACCACGTCCGCGTCCCTGTCAGTCCACCCGTCGTCGCAGATGGTGCCCCACTGCCCGTGGATGTAGATCTCCACCCGGCCCTCCATGGGAGTCTCTCCACCCACCAGCCGGAGAGGCACGCCTGCGCCATGGCAACAGGCAGAGAGAGAGAGAAAACAAAAAAAAAACAGTTTTGACTGAGGACCAGGGTTGTGAGGTCCACCAAAACACACAACGATTTCAATTGTGTGTGATTGTTCACTAACCTTTATTACAGACGCTTATTGCACAACTTTATTTCACGATTCATGTTCTGCATAGTGCAAACAATGTTTTGCTCATATAAACACCGGCAATGTGGGGTGAAGTGTGTGGTTTGGAAGGCACTTGGCTGGACATGCCCTCTAAGGCAGAGAAATTCTGTGCCCTTCCATTAGTTTTTTCCCCCGTAGTTTTTTTTCATATATATTATCTCTGTGATGAAATGAGCGAGATCAGGTGACACAGTGAAGGCAACCACGCCCTTACCCGCCCTGACCACGCCTCCCAGGCAAGAACCTGCCCAGGTGTAGTGCTCTCACTGCCCAGGAGCAGTGCCCTCACTGCCCAGGTGAAGTCCCTGGAAAATCTCATATAGCTATGATACACCCACCAGAATGCTAACAGATAATGCAGTCGTTTGAGAGGCAGATTGATTCCTCATAATCCCTTCTCTCTCTGTGAAGTGAGGTCATGCTAATGAAGTGAGCGCAGCTCCACAAGCGGAGCTCGATGTCCCCGTCAGCACTGGCCGCTCAGTTTCGACAGAGATTGATAAAGCGATGGATGTGAATGTTTTCGCGTGTTTTTTCCGCTAAACGGCTCTGCTGGTGATTACCGGACCGAGCGAAAGTCAAAACAAAACCGCGCTCTGCGTAGTGGAGTCACCTCACGGGGACGCCTCTGGGGCCCTAATGCACACAGATGGGTTCGCTCTGGATCGGGGAGTCGCGCTGATAAGAGTGGGGGGGGGGGGAGGTTTAGGGAAGGCATTCGATGGAAATGTCAGTGGGGGGCTGGGGGTGGGATATACGACACAGGGAAGTTTAGGTTTGGTGTCTCTTTACCGACCGCCACGGTGGGAGTCTTTAACCGAATCCGTCTCGCAGCGAGAGGCCCTCTCCCGTTACCATGGGAGGTAGCCGTGGGGCGCTACCGCTCAGTGTGCCCACCCCCAGAGAGCCAAATTCTATTCGCGATTCCCCCCCCCCCCCCCCCCCGCTTTTCGATACGGCGCATTATAGATGATTTGCGAGCTTATCGCGCACTTGCTAGTTTAAATCTGCACTGACAGGAGAGATTAAATAAGGGGAGTCCAGCGCAGAAGATGTTTACTTTGGCTGAGGTGAGGCCTACGCTTTGGCGCTCCAGAGACTGAAACAGACCCCTTTCTACCAGCACCGAGCCGAACATTATCTCTGCCCTCGCATCTGTCGACCAGCCCTCCTCTGCCCTCACATCTGTCGACCAGCCCTCCTCCAAACCCCCGCATTAAACTGTCAGCGGATCCGAGAGCGCCGATGACAGTTTCACACAGCCTTCGCTGACGAACACTAAACACGGACCTTAACGCTTCTCCAAAAAAAGCACGACCGGATTCGCGAGAGGTTCAGAGGTTTCGGGCACGGTCTAGGGCAGGGGTGTCAAAACCGAATCCCAAGGGGGCCGCGGTGTCTGCGGGGTTTTTGTGGTTCCTTTCTTATATCAGCTGCCAATTAAGGCCCTGAGAACAAGGTGTGTGGATTCCTTAGCCAATCAATGACTTAAATGAGCAAATGGTGCCACAAAATTCCTTGAAAACCAGCAGATGCCGCAGCCCTCCAGGACTGGAGTTAAACCTGCAGACACTGTGGCCCTCCAGGACTGGAGTTAAACCTGCAGACACTGCGGCCCTCCAGGACTGGAGTTAAACCTGCAGACACTGTGGCCCTCCAGGACTGGAGTTAAACCTGCAGACACTGCGGCCCTCCAGGACTGGAGTTAAACCTGCAGACACTGTGGCCCTCCAGGACTGGAGTTAAACCTGCAGACACTGCGGCCCCTCCAGGACTGGAGTCAAACCCGCAGGCACTGCGGCCCCTCCAGGACTGGAGTTAAACCTGCAGACACTGCGGTCCTCCAGGGCTGGAGTTAAACCTGCAGACGCCGCGGCCCTCCAGGACTGGAGTTAAACCTGCAGACGCTGCGGCCCTCCAGGACTGGAGTTAAACCTGCAGACACTGTGGCCCCCTCCAGGACTGGAGTTAAACCAGCAGACACTGCCCCCTCCAGGGCTGGAGTTAAACCTGCAGACACTGTGGCCCTCCAGGACTGGAGTTAAACCTGCAGGACGCTGCGGCCCTCCAGGCTGGAGTTAAACCTGCAGACAGCGCGGCCCTCCAGGACTGGAGTTTGACACCTGTGGTTTAGGGCCTCCCATCGCCATGATGTCATTCGCTGGACCCCGACGAGGGCCTGTTCCTCAAACAGGAAGTCTGCAGCGGTGATTTCCTGTTTCGGCGAAAGTGGAAATGACGGCCCGTGTACGGCGGTGTACGCTGTCAGGGGAAGAGGGGGGAATTTCACAGTAGCCCCTTGTTTTGGGGAAGGCGTCTGACCACATCCCAGTCGGGCGAAACGGTTGTTCGTTTTGCGCAGACGAAGGCGATAGCCGCTCGGGGACCGGAGTCGGGGGTTTAGTGTACCCCAATAAAAGTGGGAAAACCGCAGACCCGTTCAGCGACAGCAGCCGTTACAGATGCACGACTCACGTTACGCCTGCCCGGACCCTTTTACTTTCCCCACCAGTCCGATCCGTTCGCACCGAGACTTCTCCTTCCTCTCCCTCACCCCAAAACCTCACTCATCACTCACTGACTGTTAAAGCTGTCACGAGCAAGCGTGCCTCTCAGCCAAAAGCTCAACGTTTAAAAACACGTCCAAAAGTTGTTTTTGTTGAGACGGTCGTTTGCAAGTGTGTCCGCCTGCTCAGGCCCAACATTCAAATATGTCCGGATGCGTTTTCTATCAGGAGTGAACGCCACGCTGTGCTTAAGCTCAACGTCTGAAACTATCATACCTTTATTTTTCTATAAGACGCTGACAGAGCTAAACGCTCTCATCCAAGTCCTGTGTGGAATTATTATTGGTCAAAGAGGAGCAAGTTTAGCTGAGAATCAGTCCCCTAGACTTAACTGCCTGTGAATGCTAAATTCATCATCTGAGTTTTGGGATAAAAAGTTCAACTGACACAAAAAAGGGCAAAAAAAAAAGAAAGTCTTTTCTTTTTTTATCAAATACAAAAAAAGTGTTAATACAATTTTTTGTCAAGTGAATAGTTACTTATTGTTGAAAAATAACCACAATATAATACCGTAAGGAAAACACAGGCGTTGTTAATGAATATGTGAATAAACTCGCTATATGAAACCCATAAACAGAGCAGAGTGGACACTGATTTCTGCCGCAGGAGACACGGGAGCCAGACACACCGCAGCAGAGCCATAACCACACCGCAGCAGAGCCATAACCACACCGCAGCTCGGCGCCCCAAAGTTTTAAAAGCGAACGGCCGCCATTCCGCTTTTCACCAGAGAAATAATGACTCAACGTCTTCGCACGTCACAGCGGGCCCGGGAACGCCCCCCCCCCCCCAAAACGAGCGCGCGCGGGAAACGCACGGGCGCTCCTGTGCTCCTCACGTGTCCGTGGGCGTCGTCGCAAAAAACCCGCGGAAAAAAACACCCCATCGCCGTGGAAAATATTTCTGGAGACGATCATATGGCCATATGGGCCGACAATATATATATATATATATATATATATATATATATAAGATCATATTCTCATATGGATGTACGAGTGCTGTGAATTATTTTTATTCTTCCAGGTACCTTTCTTCTGTAGCTCATTCATTTTAATGAATTATTTATCGATCTACGGCCATATATTAAAAGTTGAAAAATATAGGGAAAGGGATGACTTTTATTACTGATGAAATGAGCGGGAGAAATTGATCCACTGCGCAGCCGGCTGCTGTGCACATTTCGGATTTTGACTGTGCGTTGAGCGAGATGTAATTTTCAGCTTAACGTGACCCGAAGCGTTATGGTTTCTCATTGTAAGTATAGTTTTTAGAAAACTAGCTACTGCCATTGTGCTGTCTGGGTTCAGCCTCAGTAATTGTTCAGTCTGGTACATTGTCATTATTTGTCAGAAAGAAAAACACTTAAAATGGCCACAGGACAGAATCGTACAGTTGTTAAATTATCCGTCTTTGTTATACGTGCAATTATGTCTAATGGCTGCTGTAGTGTAGTGCTGTATGCGTGCATAAATCTCAGCCCAAATTATATACCTGCTGGCATCACCCCCACAGTGCAGAGAGTTCATAAGGTCCAGTACACACAAGGAAAAGCACAGTCCAGATCATTTAAAAAGTCTAAAATGAACGGCTCCATTTTGATGGTCCAAACTTGTGGTGCGACAAAAAAAAAAAAAGATTATAAAAATATAGCAGCACTAGAAATGTAACGATACTGTACCCAGACTTTTCTGCAGGCGCTGCTTCTCTTTTCACACACAGGAAATATTGAGTGACACAAAAACAAACCAGAGAGCCTTTCAAGCCCTGTTCACCTGAGAAAGAGGCCAGGCGTACCTCCATTTAGGACAGGGTGTAATTAGTGTCACCCAAGAACCTTACTCACTCCCTGTATTTATCATACCACAGTAAGGGACACCTCAGGGGCAGGTAGAGGGGGGGAGGACTCAGTGTGGGGAGGTGCTGTGGGTGGGGCTTACTGGTTTGGGGGTGGAGAGGGGTTTGTGGGAAGGGCTTACTAGCTTTTAGGGGGAGGGGAGTTGTGGATGGAGCATAGAGGCTGGGTAGGTTTGTGGGTGGAGCTTACTGGCTGTGGGCGGGGTGTTGTGGGCTGTGTGGGTGGGGCTTACTGGCTGTGGCGGGGTGTTGTGGGCCGTGGGGGCGGAGCTTACTAGCTGGGACGCCGTGGGCGACGCGCTCGGGGCTGCAGGTGATTGACACGTCCTCCTGGTGGGTGCAGTCGTGCTTCTTCCACTCCCTGCGGCCGCAGTGGGTGAGGGCGGGCTCCTTCCCCATACAGCTGACATCATCCACCAGGATGGGCCCCGCCCCCTCCCCGAACAGCCCCGGTGATGCACCCACTCCAGACCTGCAGCGTGGCAGAAAGGTTGCAGGTTCGAATCCCCAGCAGCTGCACCCTCATTTCCCAAACCCTCATTTCAAGCTCCTTTGCTTCAGTGATTTATCAGCCATACAGTATGTCAAAATGGCCATCATATAACAGGCCATTTTAAACTTTAGGTCTGGACCCCCCAGTTTAGGATCATGGAACAGGGTGATTTGGCGATGCATGTTAAAAAAAAATACTTGTAATTTATCCAATTTTCAATAAACATTGTAGATAGCTCCCGCAGACAAATTAAACAACCTGTCATGTGCACTGCACCACTACATTGGACAAGTAGGTTTGCATATGACATATGATATTAACATTCATTTGGACATTTTTGCTTTTTATAAGGGGAAAAAAGGGGAAAAGTCTTCACTCCTAAAGAAACAATAGGAAACGTTGGAAACACTGTTATACACATTAAACAGGAGAATACGGGCACCAGATTCATACGTGATGGAATGCGATCCTCTTTTTAACATCACAGCCTCGCGACGGTAAACTGATCTGTCTGACAGACCCGACCTGCCTTTTAAAGGCTGAAGTCTGATTGGTCCGACAGACCGGTGAGCTCGTCGGGAAAACCCCGCCACCCGTGGCCCAGGGGCAGATCTCAAATCGAACCCTTTGATGCGTTCCCCCGATGGGGACCCCCCAAACGCTCTTAAGGGCAGGTGCTAAAATTTAAGGCCAGCTCAGATCAAAACTGCCACAGCAGACCAGACGAAAATGGAGACTATTCATTTTTTAAAAATCACTGTGATCTGTGTAGTAAAATGTACCATAATTCTCTTTTACTACTTTTTTTTTCTTCCTGTGTGTGTTCCTTTAAAAAGCGCGATGCCCTGCTTTTAAGCCCATTTCCCTCACTCGGTGCATTTCTCTTTATTTTGCTTTTGTGCAAACCAGGTAAATAAATCCCATAATGTCAGGCTGCGCAGTTAACGCCAAAACGGTAGTTAACAAACCGAATGAAGAGATACGAGTCGGCTGAGCAGCTCCCTCTCTCGAACCCGGGACTCAAGCCTGAAGAAACTGTCTGAACTGTAAAACTTGGCAGCGCACGCTTGAACGACAGGGTGTGGTGGGCAGAACTAAACCTATTCTGCACCTGCCAACCATCGGCTGATGACTCTTCTGACCTGAACCAGACTGAACGTGCGCTGGTGGAGTCTGCCTGACTAAAGACAGGACACATCACATTCATGGCATTTAGCAGATGCTCTTATCCAGATCGACTTACACAACTTACAGGATTTTTAACATTGTTACCATTTTTCCCAGCTGGATATACACTGAAGCAGTTTAACATTAAGTACCTTGCTCAGCACAACGTCCTGTGAGACACTATATAACAGTGTTTTCAACATGTGTTTCTAATGTGACAGACACCGTTTTTAGGAGTGAATTTTTTTTTTCAATTCCTGCCAGGGAATCAAACCCACACCCTTCAGGTCACAGGGCCAGTTCCCCCCCCCTCCCCCATTATACGACAACCCCACCCAGGGCAGGGAGGGGGCAGACAGGCTTACCGAAACCCCAGCTGCCTGCACACCACCTGAGTGTTGGAGTCCGTCCAGCCGTCATCGCAGACCGTCCCCCACTGTCCTTTGTAGTGGACCTCCAGACGCCCCTCGAAACTGCCGGACCCCCCCACCAGCCGCAGGGACCCATCTGCTCACCACAAAGCACAGTCCGTAGATTATAAACAGCTTTTAATTTTTCGTATTACACTTGCATCCCCATCCAGAGCTTGTGTTGCACTTCGTTGTCTTGATGTTGCAGCTCGTTGTCATGCCTCCTAGTTTGACTCGCCATAACATTCTGACCTGGCCTACGCTTACTGTGTGAACTGGACTTACTGTGCTCACGGCTATGGATAAGTGTTATGGAATGAGTATTGTGTCTTAGCGGACCTGTGCCTTGTTGTTGTTCCAGTAACCTTCGGTATGGACTTATTGTATATCGCTTTGGATAAAAGTGTCTGCCAAATATATATGTAATGTATATAATGTAATGTATATAGTGTAATGTAATGTTAAATCCATCTGCTTTTCAAAAAAATCATACAATTTGCTAATCAGAGCACAATGAAAGTGCTTTCACGCTTCAAGGTCACGGTTGTGAAACGATTGTTGTTTAATTTATTACCTCTTGCAGCAGTGATTAAAAAGAAAAAACATTTCTTATTTTTTTAATTTCCACGGTGTTAAAAGGCCTTGTTTTTTCAATAACCATCATCGGCTCAGAACCGAAGAAGCAGACGCACACGTACGGTGAGAAGTGTGGGAGGGTGAAGCGAGGTGTTTTGGATTACTTTTACATTTTAGCAGACAGTTATCATATTCACATATTAGTCATTAAAAACACAGCGGGGTATTTTTCCGATTGAGTACCTCGCTCGAGGGCACAACGGTTGCTTTCCGCCTCGTTCTCTGGAGGAAAAAAAAAAGTGAAGCACGCTTCGTAAATGCGTTCCAGGGACCCGTGGAGCTGGACGGGGTTTTGTGGCTGCATTTTTTTTTTTCTCTCTCAGAGAATATCCACTTCTGCAAATGCACTGCAGATCACCCAGAGGAATTCTGGGTGTGGATGCTGCTGTGTACTTCCGCGTGGTGTTCCGGATCGTTGCTCAAACAAGCGTCATGCCAGACGCTCTTATCTCGGGCAATTTGAGCGTAACTCCATTACACGGACTCTGCAGATAAATATTTGGCCGTGGCCAATCCGGTTAAATGCCTGGCTCATGGGCACGCCCGACATCAAGCAATAAAAAAGCCTTCTGGACGCTGGCCCAGTTCTCTGTCCACTATGACACACTGGCACTTGCGGATATGATGCTGTTCCTATTTCCATCCACCCATCCGTCCATTATCTATACCCGCTTATCCTGGGCAGGGTTGCAGGGGTGCTGGAGCCTATCCCAGCATGCATTTGGGGAGAGGCAGGATTAATTAGAACTACACACGGTAACAATGAAAATGGCAATATGGTGCCGTTAAAACTAATGAAGTAACCCTCAGACCGTGTCGTGTGTGACAGTCGTACGCTCCTCGGTCACTGCCCTGTGTGAACGGGGCCGGTGTGAAATGGCTGAAATGTTGCGCGTACCTGTAAGAGGGGTGCAGGACACCCCCGCGTCCTCGCGGTGCTCGCAGTTGTGCTCCCCCCAGGCGCTTTTGGGACACTGCTCCACGGAGAGCTCGTTCCCGGTGCACCCCACCTCGTCCAGCAGGACCCGGCCGGACCCCTCCCCGAAATAGGCCTGCCCCCAAGCCTTGGCCGTCCCGCTGCGGGTAAGAAAAGAGCACACGTGTCCCCTGAGGTGGGTTCACAGGGCTGGCGAGTCTCAACCCTAATCTTGGCGGGCCACGTGTTCAGGCAGACCGCCAGGATCAGTGTTGAGAATCTCTGAACAAGATGAACGTTAGTGAAGTTTCCCGAACATACCATAATCAATCATTTTTCAGTGTTCCATAAAAGTTAGTTAGCGTTAGGTGCCGGTCTGAAAATGTAGCTGCACAGCCAACAAAAATGACTTCAAAGGAAAAGAAAGATGGCAACTACACAAGCAAGCTGACAATCGTTTGGCTGCTAAAATTTTACATTTTTTAAAAATGGAATACATTTTCCCCTATTTTATACAGTTTGTGGTATAACTCACTCTTCCGACAGTAGCTTAAATAAATCATAAGTAGACAAGTCATTGGCAAATAATCTTAGTCAAACAGACGTCTGTCTGGTCGTGAGCGAGATGAGTCCTGCTACGTGGTGTCACACACTGCGCTAGCAGTTTAAACGCATTCAGCATTCAGCAGCGCGTCTGTGTGGTCCTCAGAAACGCAAGCTAACGCAGTGAAGCTCATGCGGTGCGTGAATCCAGCGAGCAGAGAGAGGGACCCTGAGAACGGGCTTTAATCGAGCCGTCCGCCATGTCGCTGCGAAGCTCGACACGTCCAAGGCCGCGCGCTCGCGAGGAATTTTCACCTCAAGGCGGAACTTTAGTGGGAGCTCTCCGAAGGCTTAGCGTTTTTGAAAAGGATCGAGTCGCAGTAACTGAGCCTCTTGATTTCAGAGCTCGGCTAAATCGCTACTGTGCGAGCGTGTGGGTTCATTTCAGAGTGAGCAGTTTCTGGTGGGAGAGGGTCTTGAATGGTACACTTTCACACGGAAGCATCGGCAATGCAATAATTTATATATTTTTCGTTACAAACTATGTTTTTTTCCCCCCATTCGTGTTTAAAGCTGAGCTTCTGCTCTTCAGGAGAGTCCGTGGGAGACAATGGGGCCGATTCACAGCCGGACCACCAGTGTCCAAACTTTCCCTCCTTCCTGAAGAACTCGCTTGTGCTCCAGGATTCCCGGGACATTGCTGACATTCTTATGCAGATGGTAAACTGGATGTTTTTCAACACTCTCCTTGACCTGTCTTCTCTTTTTCCTTTCTCACAATTTGCCCTTTCAGTCAATAATGATATATTTATTGTCAGATATTTTTAGCACTTACACATTTTACTTTAACCCTTTGAAGATTAGGTTTTTTTTGGAATGTTTTTCCAAAATTCCAAGTCAGTATTCTAGAACTCCAGCTCTTTCAGTTACATCAGTATTATAATGTTCAGTTAAGAACATTCCAATCACATATTTGTGATCTCACGCCGTAAAGGGCTAAAGTTTCGGCTTTCTAACTACATAACTTTACGAGTTTCAGCCTGTAGACTGTCCTCAGACAGAAAACTGTCCACCGACATGATTCTTCAATCAGCTCCATGCACTTTTGGCCTACCAGACATCCTTAAAACATGGACATTTCCTTCTTTTATTAACTGTCAAGAAGGCAAAAATTAGACCTGCATTCAAAAAGGCAAACATTAGCTAACTTTCATGAACAAAGTCAAACTTTTTTCTCTTGGTCGACGTTAGCATGGAGATGACCCCAAAAGAACCAAGTTAGCAATGTGGCTGTTATAATTATTATATATTCAAGTATAATGAAATAATGAATATAATATTTTTCTCTAACTTTTAAAAACGAAATTGCTCTCATTGTCACATCCATCTTAATTAAATAAATGTCAACCCCAAACCGTAATTCAAACTAATGATTTTTCAAATTAAAATTAAAATAATTTGATGGTAGCTGTTACAAGCTGTAAGAGGCACACGGAGGGTAGCGCTGTGATGTCACTGCTCACCCCAATCCCAGCTGCCTGCAGACGACTTCGGCGTCGGCGTCGTCCCATTGGTCGTCGCACACCGTGCCCCACTGCCCGGCGTGGTACACCTCCACCCGGCCCTCGCGCCCGGAGCCGCCGCCAACCAGCCGCACGGGAACGAACGCGGCCGCTGCAGCAGAAAGGTTTAGCGCAGTTTAGCGCAGTTTAGCTATGCTTGAGAAGAAAGGTTTAGCGCAGTTTAGCTATGCTGGAGAACAAAGGTTTAGCGCAGTTTAGCTATGCTGGAGAACAAAGGTTTAGCGCAGTTTAGCGCAGTTTAGCTATGCTGGAGAAGAAAGGTTTAGCGCAGTTTAGCTATGCTGGAGCAGAAAGGTTTAGCGCAGTTTAGCGCAGTTTAGCTATGCTGGAGAAGAAAGGTTTAGTGCAGTTTAGCGCAGTTTAGCTATGCTGGAGCAGAAAGGTTTAGTGCAGGTTAGTGCAGTTTAGCTATGCTGGAGAAGAAAGGTTTAGCGCAGTTTAGCTATGCTGGAGCAGAAAGGTTTAGCGCAGTTTAGCGCAGTTTAGCTATGCTGGAGAAGAAAGGTTTAGCGCAGTTTAGCGCGGTTTAGCTGTGCTGGAGCAGAAAGGTTTAGTGCAGTTTAGCGCGGTTTAGCTGTGCTGGAGCAGAAAGGTTTAGCGCGGTTTAGCGCAGTTTAGCTACGCTGGAGCAGAAAGGTTTAGAGCAGTTTAGCGCAGTTTAGCTATGCTGGAGAAGAAAGGTTTAGCGCAGTTTAGCTATGCTGGAGAAGAAAGGTTTAGCACAGTTTAGCACAGTTTAGCTATGCTGGAGCAGAAAGGTTTAGCGCAGTTTAGCTATGCTGGAGAAGAAAGGTTTAGCGCAGTTTAGCTATGCTGGAGAAGAAAGGTTTAGCACAGTTTAGCGCAGTTTAGCTACGCTGGAGCAGAAAGGTTTAGTGCAGTTTAGCTGTGCTGGAGCAGAAAGGTTTAGCGCAGTTTAGCTATGCTGGAGCAGAAAGGTTTAGCGCAGTTTAGCGCAGCTTAGCGCAGTTTAGCTATGCTGGAGAAGAAAGGTTTAGCACAGTTTAGCTATGCTGGAGCAGAAAGGTTTAGCGCAGTTTAGCTATGCTGGAGCAGAAAGGTTTAGCGCAGTTTAGCGCAGCTTAGCGCAGTTTAGCTATGCTGGAGAAGAAAGGTTTAGCGCAGTTTAGCTATGCTGGAGAAGAAAGGTTTAGTGCAGTTTAGCGCAGTTTAGCTATGCTGGAGAAGAAAGGTTTAGTGCAGTTTAGCGCAGTTTAGCTACGCTGGAGCAGAAAGGTTTAGCGCAGTTTAGCGCAGTTTAGCTACGCTGGAGCAGAAAGGTTTAGCGCAGTTTAGCTACGCTGGAGCAGAAAGGTTTAGGGCAGTTTAGCGCAGTTTAGCTACGCTGGAGCAAAAAGGTTTAGCGCGGTTTAGCTACGCTGGAGCAGAAAGGTTTAGCGCAGTTTAGTTATGCTGGAGAAGAAAGGTTTAGCGCAGTTTAGCTATGCTGGAAAAGAAAGGTTTAGCGCAGTTTAGCTACGCTGGAGCAGAAAGGTTTAGCGTGGTTTAGCTACGCTGGAGCAGAAAGGTTTAGAGCAGTTTAGCGCAGTTTAGCTATGCTGGAGAAGAAAGGTTTAGCGCAGTTTAACTACGCTGGAGCAGAAAGGTTTAGAGCAGTTTAGCGCAGTTTAGCTACGCTGGAGCAGAAAGGTTTAGCGCAGTTTAGCTACGCTGGAGCAGAAAGGTTTAGCGCAGTTTAGCTATGCTGGAGAAGAAAGGTTTAGCGCAGTTTAGTTATGCTGGAGAAGAAAGGTTTAGCGCAGTTTAGTGCAGTTTAGCTACGCTGGAGCAAAAAGGTTTAGCGCAGTTTAGCTATGCTGGAGAAGAAAGGTTTAGCGCAGTTTAGCGCAGTTTAGCTACGCTGGAGCAGAAAGGTTTAGCGCAGTTTAGCTACGCTATAGCGCCGAGGTAGCGCATGCAGCTGTCTCCCCCGAGCCACATTCCTGTGAGCGCGACGGCATCTCCCCAGCAGAGTGACAACCGGGGGGGTTCAGGAGCAGCACACGCTTTTAGGGGCTTAACCAGGGGCAGCGTGGCCGCCCAGGAGGACACAGAGACGAGCAGCAACCCGCACAGCTCATTCAGTTTAATGTGCAATATTGAATCTTTTTTCTTCAATTTTACAGAGATTACTATATTCAATCTTTCCATTCGATTTTATTTGTATTGCGCTTTTTACAGAGAACTGTCACAAAGACACTTTACAGAGTAGTGAGGCAAGAAATGGAGCGAAAACAGCAATCAGAGCAAACACCAGGCCTGAAACCCCATATAGCAAGTACATACATGAGGTAAAAAAAAATACTCCCAGTGGGGAGAAATCCCGAGGTTATATAACTTGAAATATAGTTTTTCCCTATACACATTTAGAGAGATTACATTGGATGTGAAGTTAATAGTCCTCAATCCCCACACAGTCCCTACCTTCTTCCCCCCGTACAAAAAAGCAATTGTGCATAATTTTTTGATAACTTTGAATTGTATACGGGTGCATTTATTATTTTAAGTACAGAGCTGTGGTGGTCAGAACTGTGTTGCTCCACAGAACTGACAGAAAGGGAATTAAACAAAAGACGCAATGAAACTTAACTTAAAAAGCTTTGTCACACAAAACTTGCTCTGAACCAAACCAGACCATACAGTCACGTGACAGGAAGTGACACGGGGCCGGACAGACGCCTCACCTTCCTGCTGGGTGCAGGTGACGGCAGCGACTTGCCGGTTGGCGCACTCCCCGCCGTTCCACGCCGTCTTCAGGCACTGCAGAAGGTCGTGCTCGTGTCCCCCACAATGCACCGAGCTCCAGTGGACCAATGAGAAGCTCAGCCGTGACAGGGGGTTGTGTCGGGCACGACCCTTAAACCTACCCCAGGACAATAGAGCAACGCCACTTAATAATAATAATAATAATAATAATAATAATAATAATAATAATAATAATAATAAAGAACAAATAAAATACAGAATTTTTCATAACCAAAGCACAAAACACATGCAAGGTTTTTTATTTATTTATTATCACTAAAAATCTGTAGTGCGGATCAGCAGTTAAATGTGGGAACATTCCGTAGCATACGTCTGTATTATCCCAAAGCAGTTACTAACTATTTATTCTCTCCAGAGTCTGCATTTGCTTCATGGTAATGCCAGGCGTCTATTTCAGATTCACCCTTAATGTTCAGTCATTCGTTTCATGAAGGCATTGTATTTTTGTAAGTTTCATACATAATGTTTTTCTTTGATTACAAAAGAATTAATAATAATAAACTATAAAAAGCAAATATTGTTTTACCTGAGTTTAAGGACAATGATTATGATTGTGTATTTGGCTTCAAAGACGTTGACCTCCATTTTCAGCTCCGAAAAATTCATTCGGCTTCCATTATATACTAACCAAGCTTTGAAGTTCAAAGTAATTGATTTTCTCTGGTTTACACTTCAGGTTTTCCACGCATTTCAAAGGTTTTCATCTTTTAAAAAAAAAGTATTTTATCTGCATTTCACGGTTGTGCAATGAATATACTGCACTCCAAAATCAGAAGACATGTAGCTAATGGCTTTATTATGGCAAGAAATGCGCATTTATTGTAGCTTTATAAAAACAAATAATGTTTTTTAAGTACAAATGTACCAATTCATCAAATTAATTGCTCAGATTATAAACACGCTGTATTTCCAGAGAAAACAGAGTGAAATCTGAAATCACGACTCAAATCTGATAGCGTTGCTCTTACAAGTCATTTTTGGCAGAAAAAAGATCATGTGTTACATGCATTACTTGCATCTTAAAACAATTAAAGTTGTCTGGTAACTTTTTAGCCCTGTTTAAAGCACAGTCTGCGACCCAATCACTGTGTTGCTTCCTTTTTATCCTTCATTTTGCTTCTCCAGTGTTAAGCATTTTATGTATCTGTCATGACGTCCTGGTAAATCATTCTACTGCACACAAATATTCTATTTAAATTTTTTTTCAAATATAGTAGGTGCAGGAGAAAACATGCAGGTGCTACTTTCTTTTTTTCATTTAAAGGAAATGTTCCCAAAACGTACGTCTATATAACCCAATCCACAGCAAAAAAAAAAAAAATTGAAATGTCATGTGAAAAAAATGGGAGCGCTGATCCCTGGTTTAGAAGTCTCAGCACACGCCCGGTAGTGACCCCTGAACCTGGACCTGTCAATCTGAGACGTATGAGCTTGTCAGCGTGTCGGGATCACGCGATGGCAGGGGCCGTCTCCAGGGAGATATGAAGCCTTTCGACAGGCGGGGGTTCAGAAGGCCCCCCCCCCCGCTCTTCACGCAAGAACATACGTGACGGGACGTGAAATATATGCGCACTTCAGAGTCCGGCTGACCTCCAGAGGCCTGAAGGGCGAGCAGCTCTGGGCACAAAACCGTTTGGAATGTGCTGCGGCTGCTGCAGGAGACAACAAAGGTGGTTTTTGTAGCGGGCGCAGAATGGATGGGTGCGTATTCAATATGGCTGCTGTTAATAAACCCTAACCCCCGCTCCAGATTAGTGATCAATGTAAAACACGTGAGGTGTGTGGTAACTGCTAAATTTCAAAGCGCAAAATAAGAAAGATTAAGATTAATGGCTTTTTTCGTTGTTCAGGTTCAGGTTTAAGAATTAACCACTGAATTCAAGTGGACTGGAGTGTCATGGACACTTTCTGAAAAAAAAAAATGGAACAGCTACAGTTGAAGCAGAGGCTACTATTACTGCTTCAACCGTACAGAATTAGTAACCAGCTGGAAAAACTCCTCGTGCGATCCTTGTTACAGGGGAGTACCGTGCGGAATTAGGTCTGAGAACTTTGCTCTCTTCCCTCTCAGCTTTCACTCTTCTCTTTTATCACTCTGTTCCGTGTGCTACATTTTCAGGCTTTGTCTTAAATCGGACTTAATCATGTTAAAAAACAGCATATAAAACCTCCATCGGCAAAGGGGCTGACTGAAAAGGGAATATTTTACTCTTTTTACCAGAGAAACAATACATGAGCATTACAGTACATCACAGGAATTTACGCATATGCTCTTATCCAGAGTGACTTAAACAGATTTTGCTCTTTTTAATTTTTTTTTAACATACAATCCATTTATACAGCTGGATATATACATTGAAGCAATCCAGGTTAAGCACCTTGCTGAAGAGTACAACAGCAGTGGCCTACTTTGGAATCAAACCTGCAACCATTAGGTTGCAAGCCCAGCTCCTTAGCCATTACACTACACTATTGGCCCAACGCTACACTAGAGCTTACTTTTTCAATTAAATTTGCTGCATGGAGGTGACAAATCATGATATGGATTTTTGTAGAGCTCTGTTGAAGTGTGATTAATGCCGTGTTAGTGTTGTGTGCTCGGCGTGGAACGAAAGAACAGCGGAACCTGTCCCTGTACCTGTGCCACACACACAAAAAGGTTCAGTCACCTTTAGTGTTGATGCACATTTAAATTACTGCCAGCGTGCCCCCTTCTCACCCTGCAGAGTGGGTATCCGCGGCGCTAATCCAGATTAGCGGGACAACCTTTCTGCGCAACCCCCCCCCCCCCCCCCCCCCCCCCGCAGGACGCCTTACCCCTGTCCCAGCTGTCGGCAGACCACGGCTGCTTCCCCGTCCCCCCAGCCGTTGCTGCAGATGGCGCCCCACGCCCCGTTCAGGTACACCTCCACGGTGCCCTCCAGCTTGCTCCGCCCACCCTGCAGCCGCACCGACCCTGGAGAGGAAGTGACATCACGCCCTGTTCTCAGAACCGCAGCTCAGACACCGGCCACGGCAGCTGCCGCAGCAGTAGTGCGGGATGACGTTCACTTTGGAATGTACAGCAATACCATTAACAATGACACAATTTAACCAATCAGGTACCAGCTCATATACTGTACATGTTACATGACCATGTGAGGCCTAATTGGCTGGATGTAGATCACTGCACAGTAAACTTTCTTAGCACCTGCTGAATTGTTGGCTTTGCTGTGACTGTTTTTCCAGTACCTCACACACAGTGGACGGCGCTGTATTAAATTTAATAATATTCATGAAACAAAGCAGAAAGGGAAAATAGTAATACAAACACCTGACGATTTATTCTTGGAATGAAACTTCTGTATGATTTCAGCCAGAGTGGCTCTTCTGTGAAATTTTAATATTTACAACGCAGCCCCGGTTCACATACCACTCGCTGGGCTCATGAAATCAGCGTTATAATGGAGGTTTCGATATCAGCGTGACACCTTTGATGGCATAACTTCTGAAAAGTGGTTGAGTGAACCGGCATAAAGCAGCCTCTGAACCCCCTGCTGCACTCTTCTGGAGATGTATTTGTACATTTGTTACAAGCCTCAACAACTGCCATTATCGCAGGAGTGGGTCTCCTGGAAACAGTACTGGAAACGAACCTCTGTGTGAATGTTGTTTTAGCAGGGGTGCACAAAGCACACTCAATGGCCCTTTACAGCAGGCACGTTTATAAATGTTCGGCATGTAATTTCCGAACGCTTTTCTGGGGTTTGGTGTCCCTGAGGCCTCTCCAAGGTACCTTTTCAGAGAGAGGAATGTAAACCTACTCCTCCTGTGCATGAACGTACTCAGATTTATCAGCCCTTCGAACCCTTGACTAATGGCTGAGGCTGTAATATACTGTATGCATAACATATTTCACTCACCCTGATGAATGTGCGTTTTTTTTGTTTTTTTTTCTGTATTCTGCAAAGTCGAATAAAGAGATTTACAGCACCAAGCCATTTCCAAGTCCTCAGCCTTCCCGTTGCCAAACAAAGAGGGAAAGATCCCTGGGGTTTCCCAGGACTCACATCAAATAAATAACTTGATTGCTTGAACCCTTTTATTATATTACACTGCTGTGGTCTGTCACACACCGTATGCATATTTCAGTAACACTGCAGGCATTTTTTTTTTTTAAAATCATGAATAAAAGGCCTTGCACACACATCTCCATCTCAAGCATTTTTTTGTGTCATTGATAACCACATAATACAAACGCGTTTGTATAAAACGTAAACTTGCCAGACATCCTGACGTACAGTTTTAGCTTTTTAAAGTCCCCTATATCATTGAATACAAAGTAATAACTTTGAGTTAATGCGCCATACTGTGTTTTCGTGTTTTGGCGCGAGGCCCGGTGAGGACATTATTTCGCAGCCTGAGGATACCACCATGGAAAACAGTTTCCCAAGCGTTCTTAACAATATTAATTGGACAGAGCCCACATGGAAGCTCCCTGATTCTCCCTCTGAAATAGACCCCGGGGAAGGAATCTCTGGCACTCGGGGCCGTTCGGTGTCACTAGCACAGTTCACCGCAGTCTAGCGTGCGTGTTCAACAGAGCCGGGATTCAACGGCGTCGGCTACCATAAATCACATGCGCCGTTAACACGTGCGTGACACATTACCTCGTGACTGAGGTCCCTTCTCTGCAGCTTGGAAGCTGCGCGCATGCAACA
This sequence comes from Anguilla japonica, assembly GCA_025169545.1. Taxonomy (NCBI): domain Eukaryota; kingdom Metazoa; phylum Chordata; class Actinopteri; order Anguilliformes; family Anguillidae; genus Anguilla; species Anguilla japonica. The sequence continues at coordinate 62,600,495 of CM045887.1, forward strand.
GAATTCCAGGCAGTGCACGAAATTCTTTTGAAAGCAGGATTGTAAGTGATTTCATTTTATTATAAAAGGCAGGCGTGTTTTCTTTCTGTTGGATGAGAAGTTGGATGGATATTGGAAATCCATTTTGTGTGCTTTTTTTTTTTTTTTTTTTTAAGCTGGCACGTCATTGGAAAGCAGCCACTTATTAACAGATGATGAATGAAAACGCGGGCTAATGAGCTCATCTGTTAAATGTTGCCTTCATTTGTGAAAGCAAAGTGTACTTAATCTTTGTCTGAGCCAGGTAGAAAGTCCGAGGAGGAAAATGTGCAAAGTTGATGCATGCAGTCTAGCGCTGGGCCGTGTTAAATTGTGTTCAGTGCGCCAGAGCTCCTCGCGCGCGCGGAGCTAAAAATACAACGGCGAGTCAGTTAACTGCGGAGGGGAAATCACACGATCCGTTCCTGTCATCACGAGCGCGTAAAGGACACAGCTTCCGACAACAAAACAACACCCTGCATCCCTTGGCTGACTTCTGCAGATGCCGACCACTTTACAAACGATGCGTTTCTGGAAACCTGTTTTAATTAAAGATTAGGCTATTTTAGCTCAGAGGTTGTCAATAGGCCTAATAAAATTAAAATAACAAAAGACACTCGAGTGTCTTTGATGTTATGTAAATTAACCTTAACTGTTGACAAATAAATAAATAAATATTCAGCCCAGACGAACTCCTTTCAATGTGCAAGACAAATTCACATTGTACGTATTTGGAATTAAATTTGCATACATTAGCCTACTGAAGAGAGCTCGCTGAGAAAACCAAAAAGCAACAACAACTTAGTTTATAACATCAGATTGTACAGTCTCTTGCATTATACGGCTTTCCTTATTAAAACCATTCCCTCCTTTGGACTTCTCATCATATGCACATGTTGCTTTTCTCAGTTTTCAGATCAAATCTGAAATATGGGCATGCAGTGGTCTGTGCGTTGCCTACACATCACTAACAGGGGCCGCATACCTTTTCCTTCACGCGGTGCTAATAAATAACTCTGAATGTGCCTAGACTTGCATTTCCTGCATCGGACACACGACAAACAGCCTTCTTGAAAGGTGCAGGTGCGGTGTAGGCTATTTCCAGTATGGGCTACGTCGTCGTACATATATATATATATATATATATATATATATATATATATATATATATATATATATATATATATTGGTGAAAATTCTATCCATGCGTTATTGGGGTATTTAAGTAAGCTCAAAGTATTGTCTTAAGCAGAAGTGAACCAAAACAGTAATGAATTTAACTCTTGTGTGAAGCCATGTTTGAATGTAGGTCTGGAGATCTGTAAGTTCTAAATGTGAAAGCGAATCGTCTAATGTGTGTCAATAGGATAAGCTATAAGACAACCTATCCTTTAAGTTACTCTTTAACACAGGAACTAAGAGAACACAGGCTATAAACTTTGACAGTTTCCAAAGTGACCTGTTCTGAAAGTTACACTATTGTACACCCACACACAGAAGAATAAACAGGCTACGTCACTAATCCACTCTAAATGCTACCCTTATTTTTAATTTAGGAAAACGGTATTATAAGCCGATCGACGTGCCATTCACGTTCACAACCGGAACTTATTCGGTGGTTATGTGTACCTTGTTTACAGTCGCAGTAGCCCCAATCTATCCGCCCTCGATTGTTTCTGAAGAAACACCAGGGTCGGATCCTGCCGTCAGGATTTCGGCAGAAATTGTGGTCCCCCAATCCTTTGCCAGGATACCTGTCCTTGACGCCGGCGACATCGCTCCAGTTCATGCATTTTCCGCCGGACTCGGTGACGTCTATCGATCCCTGGTAGTATCCTGCCTTGCCTTTGCTCTGAATGCAGTCCGTGAACGGCAGAATGAATGAAGACGCATCGCTGGCCAAACTGACATTTTCGCCCAGTATCACTATGGTGATCGCTACAAGCAACCTTGAGCTCATGGTGTGCTCAACCTGTGTCCATCACCTCAACACCAGAATCTTTTAGGTCTTAAAGAAGAATGATCTCATTATCTTATCCGTCATTTCGGTGTCATCGGGCAAATCCAAGAGTATTCCGTGGGGTATTGTTAATCAGATCACAGAATTCCAGTCATGGACAGTCCGGAGAATGATTTCTTGTGTATTGATGGTGTCCAAAGAGACCCAAAGTTTCTTCATTTATAACATATACCGATCTATGCTTTGCTTTAAAAATATATGGTAGTAGTCTATATCTCAGTGGATAGCTCTCTACAACAGGAGCGAACGCTCTGAGCCTTAATTTGGCCTCAGCTGAAATAGTTTAGCAAAGTTGTGCCAAAACTACAACTAGCCAAAGCAACTATTGAGAAGCAACTTTTGAAATACCAATGAAATCCCAATTGAGCGATCTACCCTATTATTCTTTCTAAATAATTTTGATGAAAACGTTAATCGCCTATTTCAGTGACCACCGTACAGTGCAACGGCAGGATAGACTAATTTGTCTGACAAGTTTCACCTTTTACCTATGCGTAGGCCTGGCCAAAGATGCAAATAGGTTTATCCATTAATACATGTGCCTGTTGTGTCCAAAAATAAAAAAATGAAAAAAAATCTTGTTACACGAACTGATCCGACGAATCCTTGCAAAATCCACTCCTGTATCGTTTGTCGTCTTAATGAAGTCGTTTTTTTCAGCGATGGAATTACGTATATTTTTTTAATGCAGATATTCGATGTTAGCGCCGTGTAATTTTTTTTTCTACGGAGGTTAAATTACGAACAGATACATCCGAAGAGAGAATTCTCCTGGCTGTAGGCTACCTCGACAGCTCCCGGTACGGACTGCTCGCTGTCATGCTTGTGATAGCGACTTCCATAGGCCAAGCCTACTGTCTAGCGCCCCTAGAGTAACTCACAAACTTTGTGGACCATCCGTGCCGGATGGAAGTTGGAAATCCTGCTCTTTAAATCGTTTAATAGCTTTGCCTTGCATCTCTACCAAGGTTGGATTGCTTAAGTACTAAATACAGTTTAGTATGCCTCGTGTAATATTTAATTACACGTTTCTTAGCTGGTGCAAGTACAAGTTTAGGAAAAACTGTTATTTATTTGTACATGTATGTTTGTTTATTCGCTCATAAATGTAGCCTGTGTACTAATTGAATCATTTTGCATTTTTTCTCTTTCGGATTTTTGAAGTGACGTATGACTTATGTGTGTTATTCCATATAAATCTACTAGTGTAAATTATTGCGGTAAAATATTTATTTAAATGGCAATCGCACAGTTCCAACAATCCATTCATTCACTAAACGTGAAGGTGTCGGTTCCTTCACTAAGACCTAAGATCAGTTAATTCACTCCTTATCCAATGTAATCAATTCAGAGTAGAAAGGACGCCACTGATCTCAGATCAACACTTGGGACGAAACCCGACTGATATCGTCGAGTCGGAAGTGACGTCAACAAGAGGCGACTTGTGTTTGGCAAACGAAAAAGAAGAGGGAACGACAAGGGGGATAGCTATATTTTTCATGTTACTTTGAAACAAAATGAACAGCCGCCTGCAGGAAATAAGAGAAAGACAGAAGCTCCGACGGGAGCTTTTAGCACAGCAGGTAAACATTATGGAGTAAGCAGTGTTGCACAGTTATCCAAATGAGCGGATACCCAGTAGCGTTCGCCACAAACAAAGCAGCCACGTTAGCTAGCCCTAGCTTGTTCGCTCAAACTTTTTCCTCCCAAATTGATGGAACAAAATGCGAGACTAACTAATTAGTAACACAAAGCTGCCCTTGGAAGTGGTTGTAACAAGTTAACTAACTGTATGTCTGGCTAACGTAGTAACCTGATAATCATGCAGGTTGTAAATACGTTGGCTAGATAACTAGGGACTAAAGCCTGTTGCACCCCAGCCATGCTAGCTGACCAGCAACTTGGACAGGGAACTAGTTAGGCAGCTTACTTAACGGTCTTACGGTTACGTCTTATTTTAAACAGTAATTGAACAAGGAAACTGCTACTCCAGTCTAGTTTTTTTTTAAGCTTATAGCATGCAGTTATAAGGTAAAATAGCTTATGCTAGCTAGGCATTAGAACAAGTAGTTGGGCTTGATTTAAAGCAACATTAAAGTCTGCAATTAAAAACCACCGGGTATATAACCATATTTAAATCCGTAACGTCATCTGTCGCTGTGTGGGCCGTTGCTTTTGTTTTTTCAGCTGGGAGCTGAAAGCGCAGATAGCATCGGTGCTGTGCTGAACAGCAAAGACGAACAGAAGGAAATCGAGGAGACCAGAGAAACGTGCAGGTCTGCGTTAATTTCTCCGCTCTTGTTCGTGTTCTGAATTACCGTTACAGTAGCCGAGCTGGATAAGTGCAGTTCACGAGTGTTTTTTTTTGTCCTTGGGCGTTACTTCTATTGTGTCACATTTTATGCAACTCTATCCACCATCTATGAACTGGGCACCACTGTGATGTTTGTATCGCTGTTTTTGAAGGGCCTCGTTCGACGCGTCAGCGCCAGGCGCTAAACGCAAGTGTCAAGCCGAGGGCGAGGACCCGGAGGAAGATGTGGAGGATCAGAAAGTGAGGACGATGTGGTTATCTCTGCAGACTGCTTGTGAACTCTAGTCATGTTGCTTTCTCTTCACAGTGCTTGAGCGAGGGTTTTGTGTGTCATTTTCTTCAGGATGAGGTTGAGCAACAGCAGGCTGAGGACAGTGGCCCATATGAAGTGGTCTACAAAGATTCCAGCACATTTTTGAAGGTAAGATCTTTTTTCCTATATAATAAAGAAATAGGCCTGTATATGAACACACATCAACCCAGATGTGGATGCTGTCTTTTACATTACTGCCATTTTGCAGCTTATCCAGAGAGAATTATGCAGTTAAAGTTATTATTATTAATATTTTTATTATTATTATTATTTTTAATGAAGTATCCATTTATACAGTTGTACATATACTGAACAAAGGCTAAGTTCCTTGCTCAAGGGTACAGCGGCAGTGTCCTACCAGGAAATCAAAGCTGCAACCTTTAGATTACATGTGCAATTCCTTACCCATTAAACACTTTGCACCTACACTACACTAGAGCACAGCTTGATCTTTCAGTTAAGTTTTCTGCATGGTATTGAATCTTGATATGGAGTTTTGAAGAGCTCTGCTGAAATGTTATTTATGTAATCTCAGGATTTTCTGCTTGGTGTGGAATGAAAGATCAGCAAAACATGAAGGGCACAGTCCCCTTACCTGTGCCACCCTGTATCCATGACATAAAACTAACAGCTGATGAATGCTTTGTCTCAGGGGACTCAGAGTTTGAATCCGCACAATGACTACTGCCAGCACTTTGTGGATACTGGCCACAGGCCACAGAACTTCATTCGTGACGTAGGTATGTGAAGTGTTGAAACCATGGTTTACTGGAAGGTGTATGTGATGGAATTTGCACGCAATCTGAGGCGCCCTTTGATGACATCATGTCATTTTTATTCCGTTTTTTTCTCCCTCAGGTCTTGCAGATAGATTTGAGGAGTACCCCAAACTCAGAGAGCTAATCAGGTTGAAGGATGAATTGATTGCAGCGACAAACACTCCTCCCATGTAAGTTTGATACGATCCACGGAAATTTAACTTTTATCCTTTTTTTTTGATGTTGTGATGTGTAAATAGACCCTGCCCTTTTCAGTGTTTTTCATTACAGGGAATGCTGGTATTTTTAGATATGGGTTAGGGGGGGGTCTGCATTTTATTGATCTCTAGCGACTCCCGTTCATTCGGGTGCCTGTGGACTGCCTATTAAAGCTGCACGTGAAAGGTCTTCCTCTGACTCCACTATGTGAGCTGCAGTCTGCGGTGTTAAAAGAAGCTGTTGGTGACGCCACGCATTTCCGAGGGCAACCGTGGATGTCTGTCATTATTTCAGCTTAGTTTGTGATCGTATGAAATTTCTCCTTGCGTATCAGCATGGTTTTTAAATGGGATTTTAACGTAATTGTAGTTTTTCCTGTGTTTCCTGTGAAATGACGCGCTGCACTGTAACTTGACCAGGTATCTGCAGGCGGACCCTGAAAGCTTTGACCTGAGAGAGCTCAAGTGCAAGTTCGATGTGATCCTCCTGGAGCCGCCCCTGGAGGAGTACTACAGGGAGTCCGGCATTATCGCCAACGAGAAGTTCTGGACCTGGGACGACGTGAGTCACAAACCCCAGTGTCTGCGGGGATATCAAACCTCAGTCCTGCAGGGATATTGAACCCCAGTCCTGCTGGGCCCCAGTGTCTGCAGAGATATCAAACCCCAGATCTGCATGGCCCATATTTGCAGAAAGTAATGTAATGTGGCATGCAGTGTGATTTGATTCAGTGGAGGAACACACCATGGTCACACACTGGTAAAGCTGTGTGTGTTGTAATTGCATGCTTTGTTCCTGTGTGCTGTGTGAGTGTCTGACTGGTGCTCTCTGCTCAGATCATGAAGCTGGAGATCGAGGAGATTTCGGCTCTCCGGTCCTTCGTGTTCCTGTGGTGTGGATCTGGAGAGGGGCTGGACCTGGGCAGGATGGTATGCTCTTCAGCTCCGCCTCTGTGTGTGTCCGTGTGAGGCCCTGCAGGGGAGCCAAGCTCTCTGACTGTCCGTCCGTCCGTCGTCTGTCTTTCTGTCTATCTTACTCTCGCTCTCTCTAACAGACTCCCTGCCTTCAGTCTTCTCTCGTTCGCTCCCCCCCCCCCCCCCCCCCCCAAGTTGAGTCTCAGTACCTCGTGAAACGGCCCCATGATTGAGTTAAGGCCAGTGCGGGGACATTTTTGCAGTAATTTGTGGAAGACGTGAAGCGCGGCAGGCGTGCACACTGTGGATTTGTTCGCTGAGATGCTAACGCTGCCCTTTGAAGATGGCGGCGTCCCATTCTGCCGCCGCGCTTTGAAGTTCCCCTCGGCGTGTTTTAATGAAAATGCCTGAGTAGGCTCCGCCCCCTTCCCCCTTTGAGGCCTGCTTGACGGCCCAAAAGCTCGGCCACACGGTTCAGAATGACTAAGTAAGCTCCGCCCCCTTCCCCCTTTGTGGCCTGCTGGACGGGCCGAAGCTTGGCCTCGCGGTTCTGATTGGCAGGTGTGCTCCTCCAGGCGCAAGGTCAGCTGAAGGCCAGCGGCAGTTATGGGATGGCATGCCCGGGGGTGGGGGGGGGGGGGGGGGGGGGGGGGGGTGGGTGATGCTCCTGTAATGGGATTGGGTCCGCAGAGCCCCGTCTGGATGTTTTCGGTGATTATGTCGTTAGCCCCGGCGTTAGCGCCGTTTGCAGACGCCCTGCTAGCCACGCCACCGCCTCGGCGCTAAGCTCGGCCTCTCTGATTGGTTCTAAAAATGAAGCGCAGCTGTCGGCGGGTCCGCGTGACCTCGGGATTTAACGTTATTGGACGCGATGAAGGGCAGAAAGGGGGACCGTCAAATGACTTTTCATAAATCCCAGTTTACCCAAACGATCAGTGCTTATTTGTTTAATCTATTTTTTTTTGTTTGTTTGTTGTTTATTTTTTAAAATTTCCCCTGCCTTGCCCATTTGTTTGGTGTCCTCAGTGTCCCTGAAGAGTTAGAAAGCTCAGCCTGAACTGAGATTCTGTGGGGGGAAAATGAAATTGTGAATGCCTACGGGGTTTCGATCCTCTTGGTTGGGGGTATAGCGCTAACTTGGTTGGCGGGATAATGCTAACTTGTTTGGTGGGATAGCGCTAACTTGTTTGGTGGGATAGCGCTAACTTGTTTGGTGGGATAGCGCTAACTTGGTTGGCGGGGTAACGCTAACTTGTTTGGTGGGATAGCGCTAACTTGGTTGGCGGGGTAACGCTAACTTGTTTGGTGGGATAGGCTAACTTGGTTGGCGGACTGACTGGTGTGTGCGTGTGGCCCACAGTGCCTGAGGAAGTGGGGCTTCCGGCGGTGTGAGGACATCTGCTGGATCAAAACCAACAAGAACAACCCCGGCAAGACCAAGACGCTCGACCCCAAGGCCGTCTTCCAGCGCACCAAGGTGAGGAAGGCCGAGGGGGCGGGGCCTAGCCAGCCACACCCACAACTGGAAGGAACCATTCAATGATGCTTGTGCATGGCGTCCCCCCCCAATCAAAAAGTGCTTTAAAAAAAAATTTGAGCAATAGTTACTACAAATGATAAATTATGATTATTCAGTTATTTTAAATTGACCACGCATGCATAACATTTTCCTCTATTGAGTGGTAGAGATGACCAAATCAGACTTGAGTTGGAGTTGAGGCCTACCGGGGTTTTTCATCAATATATCACAAGTTTACTAAAGAAAAAAAGAATAAAACAGCGGTGTACCGCTCGGTTGAGTTGAGCAGACCGCTAAAGGGTTAACCATTAGAGCAGTTTGGTTCCCCTCCCGTCTTTTTATGTTTAAAGATAAAGAGAAATAAGCGAGGAGGAGAGGAGAGGAGGGGGGGGTCTTTAAGTATATAGAGTCCTCTGTGTGCTCTGGCTGTTCCGGAATCTTCCTGCCTACCCCTCATAGCTCCTGGCTGCCCGGGCGATGCGGGACGGGGTGGGGGGGCGTTCTGAGGGGCCTTTATGGCCCTGTGAATGCTCTTTTTAAAAAGCTCGGGCCCATTGATATGCAGATGGGAGAGAGCGTAGGGGTCCTGGAGATGTTTGTCCCGCGCTGGGAAGGGATGGGGGCAGAACCGAAAAGCTTTCCAGCGGCCCCCCGCTTTTGTGCTGCTCCCCCCGCCATTGATTAGAGTCAGATTACCTGACTAATTTCCCCTTGCTCCTCCTCTCCACCCCCCTCCCTTATGGAAACAGAGCCAGGCTGAGCCGGGGGCATTGTCTCATTTAGTGCGCGCCCACTGGAAAATGTGCTTCCTGGTGCGCTGGGAGTTTTGAGGGTACATAATATGTTAAAGGAGAGCGAAGCTGCAGGCAGGGTGTTGACACAAAGGGGGGGGGGGGGGGCAGGGGGGGGGGGGGGGGGGGGGGGGGGGGGTGTATTCTGGGCCTGCAGGACCCATTACCTCTGCTTTATTGACTTTGCTGAATGGGCCCGCAGATCAGAAGCAGATGGTGGGTGCTGTTGATCTGCGGGTAACGACGCGGCGGCCCGATCCTGGCGCGTCCCAGAATCCTCCGCTCCGGTCTGCGGAGCGCGCTCAGCGGAGCGTCTCGGTTTTTGGGGGCGACTCGCTCAACATGGCGTCCAGAACCTCTGAAACGAGGGAGACGTTTCCACGCTCCTGGTCTGGTTTTCAGCCGCTAGAGAGACGGCCTCTCGCTGAGCTCTGTCACAGCTGAGCACGGAGGACTGGGTGCTGCTGCTGAGGGGGGAGTTTCAGAGAGCTGGGGTGGAGGGTTGGGGTGGGGGTCTTTGTTCCTGGGGGGGGGGGGGGGCCGGTGTGCAGTATATGTCGGATCTTGTTAGCAGTTCTGTGAGTTGGCTGTGTGCACAGTACCAGTATTCTCGTAGTTTACACATTAAATTTATTTTACCCAAAGCGACGTTATATAAGGACATACCGAAGGTCACTGGAACAACTACAAAACGCAGGTCCAATTAGGTACAATACTAATTTGTAACAGTTACACAGGGCCGGCCAGTGGAGGATGGGGTCTATAGCTGGGGTCCTCCTGAGTAGGGCTGGGCAATATATCGATATTATATCGATATCGTGATATGAGACTACATATCGTCTGGGATTTTGTATATCGTAATATCGTGATATGGCATAAGTGTTGTCTTTTCCTGGTTTTAAAGGCAGCATTACAGTAAAGTGATGTAATTTTCTGAACTTACCTGACTGTTCTAGCTGTTCTATTATTTGCCTTTACCCACTTAGTTATTACATAGGCATTACTGATGATATTTATCAAAAATCTCATTGTGTAATTTTGTGAAAGTACCAATAGTCATCCCCACAATATCGATATCGAGGTATTTGGTCAAAAATATTGTGATATTTGATTTTGTCCATATCGCCCAGCCCTACTCCTGAGATTTCTTCCTGTTCGGGAGCTTTTATCTGCCGCTGCTTGAGTGTTTTTTTCCCCCCTGGGGGGGGTTCAGACCTGGTTTTTGCCCAATTTTCATTTTAGTTTCCTTTGTGTGTCTGAGTGTCTATCCAAGAAGTGCTACACAGACAAAATAAAATCAAATTGAACTGAGTTGAGTGAAATGCTTCCTGCTGGGGCATAGAAGCAGTCCTCAGCGTCCATCACGAGCTGCTGAACGAGAGCAATCACGAGGCCAGCTCAGGGAGCCACTGGGCTAATTAAATAATCAGAGCAGAAGCTGGCGTGAATCCCGAAGCGGATTCTGGCTCTCCCGGAACGGGGCTCCGTATCCCTGCCCTAGAGCGGAGGCGAACAGAGAAGGGTGGTGGTGGTGTCTGCTTCTGGATTTCATGCCAACTTCTGATCTTTCTTATTTTATGAAGCGCAGTCATATATTTGATCTGGCCTTTTCTTTAATAGGACCTTAAGGCTACGGTCACAGATTGCATGTGTATCCTTTGTGCAAACATCCTGCTGTGGTTTGAATTTAAAGAGGGAGCCAGTACTGGTGTACACGGCTGCTCATGGAAGAATAATTGGCAGGAACCCAAAACCGTACAGTAAGGGACGTATGCACCCCTGTTCCGGAGAGGTGACCTGTAAAAGACTCATGTACCCATGATGCCTCTCTCCCCAGGAGCACTGCCTGATGGGAATCAAAGGCACGGTGCGTCGCAGCACGGACGGCGACTTCATCCACGCCAACATGGACATCGACCTGATCATCACGGACGAGCCGGAGATCGGCAACATCGAGAAGCCCGTGGAGATCTTCCACATCATCGAGCACTTCTGCCTCGGCCGCCGGCGGCTGCACCTGTTCGGGCGGGACAGCACCATACGGCCAGGTGTGTGTCTGTGTGTCTGTCCATGTGCGTGTCCGGGGGCGGGCCGATGACATCATCAAAAATGGCTGCATATTTCCAGTACAGAGAGCTGCCCCTTTGAATCTGCATTAGGAACCCCTTACATGAGTAAATCTTTGAAGTGGAGGTGTTTGCACCTGTTTGGCCGGTACAGCACCATCCAGTCAGGTGTGTGTGTGTGTGTGTGTGTGTGTGTGTGTGTGTGTGTGTGTGTGTGTGAGCCCGGAGGCGGGCTGATGACATCATCAAAAATGGCCCCGCATACCCAGTACAGAGCCGCCCCTTTGAGTCTGCTTCCCTGCCATGCCTGTACTAAGCTGCCTGAACAACCTGTCTAAACTCTAAACTGATCCAGCTAGTCAGGCTGTGTATCCCTGTACCCTCACAGGTACAAACACTTCCACTTCAAACTGACAACCCAAAGAGTACTGATGTGAGGGGTTTCTAAGGCAAAGGGTTTTTTAATAAATGCTGTGTAATGCTTTAATCCAGGGTTCTGGAACTTCTGTCATGGAGGGCTGTAGTAGTGGTTGCTGGTTTTTGTAGTCTTTCAGTCAGCTGCCAGTGAGAGGCCTGGTGTTTCTTGTCTCTGATAGGGATTCAGGGCCTCTGAGGCCTAGCAGCCCTGTGGGAAATGCTCCTCCATTTTAACACGCTGATGTCGGTCAGAAATGCATTCCTGTTACTCCACCTTTAACCTCCTCCTCCCCATTCCACCATTTATTCCACATAATGTAAAATTCCCTAAGGTCAGAGCCCCTGCCCGTCTTACACGCAGATTTAAAATGCCTCTGTTTTAAATGCGTGTAGCCCTACCGATGATTATTCTATAACTATATACCCTGGCCTGTCTGCTTCATAATTACACTACATTCTCTGTTTCCCTCTTGTACCTACAGTGGTATCTGAATGTATGTTGTAAGATTATGTATTGACTGTAACTACCACTTGTAACCCTGTTTACTTAGCATTAGCTCTGTTTTTTGCCTAAACCATTTTCTACGCAGTTATGCTAGTCATTCTGGATATGTAGTCTTATGTTTACATTCTCTGCCTCTTGGTTAGGTCAGCATTGTAAAAGACCATTTTCTCAACCTGGTTAAGGGATTATATAAAGAACATTTACATCCTCTGTATTGAATTCTGTAAATGTTGGAGAAAAGGACAACTCACATGGAAGAGAGTATTTTATTTTATTTTTTTAAATCACAAACCTGGGTCATACTGTCTGTAACGTACCTTAACTAACTGCCTGACCTTGTTAAATGAATTTCATTGGTCACAGAACAAAAGGAAAAAACTGCAGGGTACAGTTTTATGGCTCGTTGTACACAGAGGGGGTCTGTGTATTGTTCAGATCCCTTATTTGCTCACCCCCCTACAGCATATTTTCTTTGGTCCCCTTGAAAGGGCTTGGTGTAACTGTGAGCCATTAGCACCAGTGATTAAAGGCTATAAACATTTACTGTTGAGATTGAACACCACCCCCCCCCCACCCCCCGCCCCTTAAAAATGAAGAATTTAAAGCTGTAAGAACTTTCTTTCCAGTGACCTGCATTCTTTACATTCCCTAGAGCTTTCCCTGAGCTAACCGCTAACACTGAGGGGGCGACGTAGCTCAGGAGGTAAGACCGATTGTCTGGCAGTCGGAGGGTTGCCGGTTCAAACCCCGCCCTGGGCATGTCGAAGTGTCCTTGAGCAAGACACCTAACCCCTAACTGCTCTGGCGAATGAGAGGCATCAATTGTAAAGCGCTTTGGATAAAAGCGCTATATAAATGCAGTCCATTATATATAAATGCAGTCCATTTACTGAGCTAACTGTTAACCTAGAGCTAACTGCTAACCCTGAGCTAACTGTCAACACTGAGCTATCCACTAACCCAGAGCTAACCGCTCTGGGATCTGAACCTGCAGCCTCTTAATTGAAAGCCCTGTACCTTTGCCACTACGCTGTAGTGTCCCTCAGGCTGTACGTTTTTGCTGTTGGAGAGTAATGGTTGTTACTGATACAAAGCGAGATGGAATGGGAGAGACCACAGGCCTCGTGATGTCTGAACCTCAAGCAAAGGGCATCGTTGTCAGAGTGGAGCATCTTGCGTTCGCAGAATTTTTATATGGGCTGTCCATCGTACGCCCTGTTGAAAATGGAAAACACTGCCGGAATACTGAAATAAAGCATATTATCGGCATATTAAAATGCCTCACAACATATGGACAAATATAGACATAATTGCCACTTTCAGGTATATTGAAAAATATGTTTAGCATCTCAGTTTCCCCCCCCCCACCCCTCGCTAGCACGGTTCGCTAGCATTGATGCCTCATTAAGAACGTGGTATCACACAGCCAGATGCTATTCACTCACAGCTGAGAGGGCTAATGGAGCAGGCGCCAGACCCCAGAAAAAGAGAAGTAGTGTAGTGGAACTAACAGGTTTTTATATTATTTACACGGTGTATGTGCACTCGCTGGTGTGGGAATGCTGTTCTAGTTCAGGTTTGGCACTGTTGCTCATGTAACTCGGGGGAATGCTTTTATGTTCCTACACTGAAGTCGCTCTGGATATGAGCGTCTGCTAAATGAATGTAATGTAGTTGTACAGTTTAGTAACTGTGTTCTTGAACAATGTGACATAGAGGCTACGTAAGGATGCCGTAAGCATGTCATAAGCGTGTCATAAGCAGCCGTGGCTATGAGTAAGTTAGTGAGCGTGTGGTGAATGTTTCTGTTCCTCCTCAGGGTGGCTAACTAAAGTCACTCTAGATATGAGCGTCTGCTAAATGAATGTAATGTCATTATATAGCTTAGTAACTTAGTAAGCTTATAGCTTTGTTCTTGAACAGTGTGACATAGAGCCTACGTAAGGCTGCCGTAAGTGTGTCGTAAGCAGTTGTGGCTGTGAAATATGCGACTGATCGTGTGGTGAATGTGTTTGTTCCCCCCCAGGCTGGCTGACGGTGGGCCCCACCCTGACCAACAGCAACTTCAACGCCGAGGCGTACTCCTCCCACTTCAACCCCCCGCAACTCGCACCTGTCCGGCTGCACCGAGGAGATCGAGCGGCTGCGCCCCAAGTCCCCGCCCCCCAAGACCAAGGCCGACTGGGGCGGGGGCGCGGCCCGGGGGGGCAGGGGCGGGCCCTCGGCCGGGCGCGGGGACAGGGGCCGCGAACGCAACCGGCCCAGTTTCCGCGGCGACAGGGGCGGGTTCCGGGGCCGGGGGGGCCCACACCGGGGGTTCCCCCCTCGCTAGAGAGAAGGTTCCGGAAAAAACGCGCCCCTGCTGATGGGGGGGTGAGGGGGGGCGCAGAGGAGTGACAGGAACTAGTGCTCATGGAGTCATCGTTGGGTTGTTTAGCCAAGCTGCCAGACTGTGGATGGACCGTACATTTTCCAGAACAGTGGTTTGTGGAATTGGAAACGGAGGAAATCCAGAAATGTGTTTTTTTTTTTTTTTGTTTGTTTGTTTGTTTTTTTTTTATTGATTTTTTTTAATTTGCACTGCTGAACTTTTACTAAACTTTTTTTATCATGTTATCTGGTGAACATGCACTGTGTCCTTTGAACATTAAGTGAACAAAAACAAAAACAGAAACCTGATTAAAAAAGCTAAAGGAACTTCTCTGAGAATCACTTTTTCTGGCTGTCTTCACACACAGTTTATCAGCTCCTGGACCAATCACAGGCGTGTGTGTTTATAGAGAAAAAACACCCAAACCCTTGTGTTTCAGTTTAAAGTGTCGTTCCAAAGAAAGGTTGAGATTTGCAGCTGAAAGAATTGCAAGACTCGTAATAATTAAAGTATTTCTCCAATTTATACATCTTTAATGTCATATTTACGGTAGATCTGTTTTTGGCAGTTGCAGTTTTTCTCAGAATGTTTATTTAATCATATCTAACTTAGCAGGGTGGGAAATAGTAGTAATAGCATTTGTTTGCAAAAACTTAAGAAACTGCTGGTTTCCAAGGTTATTATTAAACATAACTTTAAACATACCAGGGAGTTAGCTGAAGGCTGAAGGAACCATAACTGGGGTATTGATCTTTATCTGTGTGATATTTTGACTGAGCAACACTTACATTTGCCAGTTTTAAAGTGTGTGTTGTGTGTGAGTGAAAATGTGCATGTGTGGAAGAATGTGTGGCACAAGAGTGACACCTAGTGGTGAGTGGCCTTAAATCGCAGCTGGGCTCCTGATTAACTGAACTTAATCAGGCTGTTGTCTGTTTCCAGTCTGGCTTTCTTGGATATGCTGCTTAATCCTTCCTCCCCATTCGAGCTGTTTCTGCCTCTACGCTGCGCGGCCAACTTGTTGCTAACGACACCACTTGTTGCTAAGGACACCACGGAAAGGTCTTTCCCATTAGTGATAATAAACAGGTGTTCGTGTGCCTTCTTTGTGACGTCACACATCCGTGTTCTTGCAGCTAACGCTAACGTTCTCCACTTCTGTACGTCGCTCTGGATAATAGCGTCCGTCTGCTAAGTCACTGTAATGTAAAAAGTTAATGGGTTTGCCTTTTACACATAGCTATTTAAGCAAATGAACAAGAACAATACCAATTCAATTAATTTAGTTTTTTTGCAAATATGCAATGCAATGCAATATTTCATGTATAGGAAGATTTCATATATAGAAGACCCAAGGAAATTAATGGAACACAGTGAGATTTTTATTCAAATGACAGTATACTAGAACTGCTATAACATATAATTTACTCCTAGTTCATTCCGTAATCTCTTTTGAGAAGTCCAGGTTGGTTGATTATATTTCTTTGCAGACATCATATTGAATGTTAGCTGTTAACAGTTGTTGGGTGAACACCGTCCCCAGGACTGGCATTGTTCTGTCATTTTGAAGTCATCCTGTGTTTCTCATTTATGGATATAAAACAGGTTTTGGTTTTATGAATAATCAGGCGTAGTTCTTTAAGCCAAAAGGGCTTGTTGGGTCATAAACTCTTATTATGGTGGCTGTGCTTCTTCTCTGAGCTCTCAACCATGCATCAGCTTGTCTTGTTTTACTGGACTAAAATAAATCAGATTTTTACTTTCCTTCTATATTTGTAAGCACTTTGTATAACTCGTAGCATCTCAACAAAGAAGGACATTCACACATTTTCTCTGTTGCAGATTTCACAAACATTGAGCTTTTGGTCAGCGACCTTTGTCAGAGCATCTCTGTTGTAAAGCAATTTCCTGTTTTGGAAGCAGGCAGACTTTATACCTTTCCATTTCTACAAGGTTTGATGAGACAGCCAGTCCTTTTGGAGCATCGGGGCAGTTCATTTGGGCTCGTCTCGAGTGCATCCCAGAAGGCACTCTTCTCCCGTTCTCGTTTCCTGTGTAGATAACAGTGACCGCTGTCCTACAATACTACCTGAGACCCTCTATAACGCTGCAGGTAAGGCACTGGGTTTTTGTTTCAGAGATTGCAGGTTCAAATCCCAGGTTGGGCACGTCTTGGGTATCTCAGGGCAAGCTCTGGTCACTGGGAAGCTATTTCCACACAGGAAATAAATAACGAATCCTAATCATTTACTCAACTAATTTTCCCTTTGCTTCTCCTATACTGAAAATGGCCAAATGCAATATGAAATGGCATCTGTAATTGTCTTTAATAATCCCTAATTAAAATATCAAAACCTAAACCCCTTTTGCAGACATTTTTCCCTTCTAAAGTGACTATATTTGTGAAGGTTTTTGAAACCGACATGCATTCATATTTGGAAACTGCACAGAGTGCCGTTTCACTGAAATCACACACTTTATTAAACTTGGTTGGTTTAATAAATGGTGTGATTGAAATTGGTTATTGTTCATTTACAGTGCCTTGATTTTTAATAGCGCACAAACGATGTAATTACGGTGAAACCAGGTGCTAACTTGCCAGCCCACTGAAAATTGGAATGATTAATGTGAAATTTGCAGATATGATTCATCACGCTTGTGGCAGGCTAATTCTGCTGTGCGACTCTGTTGGAATAGATGTTATTCATCATCAATCTGTAGCTCTGATATTTCTGTTCCCCAAACCGTAACTTGGTGCTTCTGAATTTCAACAAGATTCTTTCCAAGACACATCTGAATTGGGCTTAAAGCGAGTCAGCACGATGGTTAACTGGAGACTCTAAATTGCCTATAGGTGTGAATGTGCGAGTGAATGCTGTGTGTGGTCCCAGCGATGGATTGATAACCTGTCCAGGGTGTATTTCTGCCTTTCACCCAGTGCATGCTGGGATAGGCTCCAGCCTAGAAAATGGATGGATATCTAGCAACACGGTACTGAGATTGTGAAGTCTGACATTCTGATTTTGTGATTTCATGAATCTCAGAGCAGGTGGTAGTTTGATTGGCAAACTCCACAAGCTGAAATGCACTGAAAATGAGGGATGTTGCAAAAGCATATTTAACAGCCAAGGGTTCAAATATTTGTGTGAGCAAAGCTGACTGTCGAAACAGTGGCTGAGCTCCAGGTTCAAGAGTGTAAGCCAACCCCACGCTGATCTCAATACGAGTGAAATAATTGTATGAATCACTTCAACTCTGCAGACACCAGGAGGCCCCTCAAGACTGCTGGCAATTTAAATAGAAAGATGTTTTTTCCTTTTGACTGCAATTTTGTTTGTGACTGGTTTCGTTCACAAATTCACTCTCAGGGAACGGACAGGAGAGATTTGAAATTGAGCAGAATCAAAAGAATTAAAGGATTTCAGATAACGTATTTGCTCTGTGTCTTGCCGGGCCGACTGCTACACTCTTCCCAGAAAAGGAGTTTGGCGGTGTGGTTCGGACTTAACGGACAGAAGCGATGCTGTTTAGGGGCCAGACGGAGAATCATGCACTAAATCTCAGGCCCACAGTTGCCCCTGGAACCCAGGAGAGGGGAGGGGGACAGTTTTCGAAAATTTCAGATTTCTACTTCTACCACTTTAGGAGTTGTCTGTTCATATCTGTTGTATTTCACACTTTGGAAGGACTCCCAAAAGCTGCCTCAAAGGGGCTGTGTGGTAACCGAATTGAAAATGTGGCCCTGTGGCAAGGAGGTATTTCCAAATTCTTTTTGAACCACAGCTCTGATTCTGACACTGCGCCAAGCGCCAGGTCAGTCCATCCTTTCGTTCAGGAGCTGGAGCGGCTCCAAGTTATGAATAATGCGTGTGGTGAATCTGAGATTGACCACTCTGGGTATTCGAGGCTGTGAACGCCTTCCCTGCCACCTGTTATTTGGTGTTATATTTGACAGTTTGGTCGCTAGTGGGCCAATTTTGATGACAAGACGACATATCCCAGGGAGGCTAACATGGGCAAAAACACATCTGTTAAATGTGCCTGTAGTTTTACAGAATATCCATAATAATAACAAATAATAATAATAATAATAATAATAATAATAATAATAATAATAAATATATTTCAATTTATATTTAATTTAAATATAAAATACACTGTAAATAATTAAGTCCCAGGTTGAATTTTTATACTTGTTTCATATGAGAAGTATGAATTTATCAGATAAATTTGGACTAGGTGCAGGTTGTGGTGGCGATAGCATTAATCAGATTAAGACGTCACAAGGGTAGGACTGAGTGCTCCATACAGAACACAGACTCCCAAATGGCCCTTATATCAGCCAGGGTAAAGCCAGATGATCACCAGAAACTATTGTAGCTAAAACATCCATTGCACATAAAAACCTTTCAGACGGATCAATAAGATACAATACAATTTAAAAAATATTTTTTCAAATACAAAGTGAACTGTGCCTTTAAGATCTCTTGGTGGCTTCTGATTGATACAATTAGTTATTAGTTGCTTCATCTGGCTCCTCCTGCTCCTAAAATAGGTAATTGATGCTACCTGTTAATCCAGTGACACTTGTAGCCATTTGTATAAATTTGCTGAAAATAGCTTTAGTTAGACAAAGATGTGAGCAAAATTAGACATGATTTTAACTTTAATCTTGGAACCCATATTGTTAGATCTCGAGAAGCCCTTGCATCTTCCCATCTGGAAGTCGTTCAGACGTTGGTCTTTGGCAAATTCACCATTGGTCAGATTCTCCAAGAATGGTTCAGACAGTGATAGCTCAGAGGTGAAAGCTTCTTTCAGGCATATCTAGTTAACCCTTTGAAGTGCAGTATCTCTGAAATGTTTTTTTAAATATTTTTTTCAAAATTCAAAGTCAGTGTTCTAGAACTCCATTGCTTTCAATCACCAGTAGTGGTTGTTACATCGGCATTAGAATGTTTGGTTAAAAACACAGCTTGGTCTAGAGAGGCCCCCCCTCCAGGAGCAGTAGCGGCAGCTGATTGGCTGGTGGACTGCACAACTGTAAAATAATTGGTTGATGTTGACTCCCCCAATTTTGTGGGAAATGCTCACTCCCAAACTGATAGAGGATCTTGGGCCTTCAGGTGCAGCTGGGGATTGGGGAATCTGAGAGAAAATTGAGGGCAAGTTTTTAAAAAGTCATTTGTTTCCCCAGAGCAGTTGGTTATTTTCTGTGCAGTTGTTGGCTGTGTATCGGTTCTGCAGACAACCTCTGGCACACGCTGCTCCGCTTGACATTGCCTGAAGTCTCGCAGTTCGCTCTCCGTGAAACCGACGTCCATCGCAATCCATCGCGTCTGGCGGTGCTGTGCAAAGCTACAGCAGAGTGGGGAATGCGCTGACCTGTCCAAACATCTGAAAGGCTTTATACGCGCGTTACAAACCGTCGCTCGCTCGATAACACATCATCCGCAGACGACGAAGGAAGGGTTTACTGGAATTCAGGATGGAAGCTACACCTCATCAGCTGCATTGTGATTGAGTGGCAGTGGGAAGGCTCCAAGCTAGCGGGCCGGCACACGCGATGCCTGGCGTTCCGCTTCAGGAATGAGTCACTCCGACAGCATTGATCTATCCGATCTATCCGAATCACATTAATGGTGCCTCTGAATGATGGTGCACACGTCGGAAAAGTAATATATTTAAATAGGCCGTATGGCAGGAAATTCAGAATCTATTAAAGTATATTGCATATATATTGTATAATATATTTATGAAATACACAAATTAACAAAGTGTATTCAAATATATTTTAAAATATATAAATGAATATATATCTCACATAATATATTAAATCTATCTGAATTTTCACAATATTTGAAATGTATGTAAATGTATGATGTAAAAATATATGTCTGTGTAATAAAAACATTAAAAAATATGAGTACATATATTTCACAGTGTATTTCCATATATCATTTTTTCATACTGGACATACCCCCTGGGTAGTTTAGTCTGTCTTTCCTGGTTGGTACAATTTAATGAGTGGATTTGAACTGGCAGTGACATCTGCATGGCTGTGCCCTGTGATCCCTCCAGTAAAGCTCTAAGGTTGTAGGCTCGGTAGATCATATTGATTAATTGCTCTCTGGTTAATTAACTGGCTCATGGCAGAACAGGTTTTTGATTAATTAAGTCATGACAGCAAATATTGGATTACTAATTTACCCTAGTTTTCAGTGTGCTCTATTTGAATTGTTGAATTCTTTTCCCAGATAAACATTTTTAGTTCATTTTCAAAGACGTATCCAAACATTAAATATGAGTCACAACTTGCAGACCAAATACAGTTTTAAGCACATTCTTAACATTGTGTCTGAATTAAATGTACACTTTTTGCTGTTTATGAAGATCAAAATATTAATGTACACCATGCCTGGGCCAATCCACACCCCCCACAAATTTTTCAGCCCTTGTCACTTCCGCCAAGAGCAGAGACGTTGAGAAAAGCCAATCAGAAAACAGCAACATGTCCAAGATACAAATCTAGCCCAGCTGCTTCAGTCACTGATGTCTTTATGCAGCCAAACAGTGGGGCTCAAAGTCTGATGTACTTACAACTGTTGACCACCTGGGGCCGCCAGTAGTCAACAGAGTAGGATTACCCAGTCACTGAGGCCCTCCTCAACAAGAGATCTGGCTGTTTGCATGAGCTGAAGCCCAGTCTGTTTCACACGCAGTTTTGTGAAGATAAACATCACTGTGTGTGAGACAAGATCAAGATTCTAAACCACAATCCAAAAGTGAGTCAATTCACCACCTTCAAATGGCCTCAATCTGGCGTGGCCACAGTTTCAACATTTATAATCGCAGCATTTTACTGCCCACATAACAACCGGTGAACAGAGGTGCTCACAGGCCTTACAGTTACCCCAGATCGTCAAGGCAACACAGAACAGACAGCAGTTAATGTTTTTTTTTTTCATTCTTGATTTCTGAATTTTTTTTTTTTAAACAATACAATGCAGAACATTGTGGTAATTCAATCCATGGTTTATTTTCACTGAAGATCTGAATGCATGCTTACATCTACGCTTACCCCAAATTGCCAAGGCAACACAGAACAGACAGCAGTTAAACATTTTTATTCTTGAATTAAAAATTTTTTTTTTTTTTTTAACAAACAAAAAACAAAATAATACAATGCAGAAAATTGCACCAAGTAAATCCATGGTTTATTTTCATTGAAGACCTAAATGCATGCTTGCATATATGCCCCCCCCCCCCCCCCCAATTCCCCCTCCCCCCGCCCGCCACCTACAATCGGGCAAAAGCATGGAGTTCACTTGAGAAACAGAAAGAAAAAAAAAAGAAAAAAAAAACTTGAGGAAACACAAACAGTGGCTTAAGAGAGATTTTCTTTTGTTTGTTTATTTTTCTTCGGTTCAGATTTAATGGCGGACTCTTCGGATTCTGGGAGTTTTTCAGCTCCTTGGCTGCGCAGCAGTAACATCTGCCATCGGCGGTTTTTTATACCGCCACGGGGTGTGGAAATGACCAGATGCCGTAAATACTCGCCTCGCCTCGCCTCATAGCAACGGCTCTCTGGACGCGTACACTCCGCACACACACACACACACACACACACACACACACAGACCTCTGTCCACACCGGCTGGGCGGGGTCTGCCAGCGGCTAACCCGCGGCTAACCGCACGGGCAGACTGGACTCACCAGGCGAGCCAGGAACCAGCGTAGCATAGCGACCGTGAGAGAGCACATCTACTGTACGGGTCCTCCCTTGTCCTTACATGAGTCGAGTGGCCCCTCTAAGGGTTTTTCAGCGTTCAGGAAATCTGATTGATGTGGACACTGACTGACGGACTGTTACGTCCCCAGCCTCTGCTTGCCTGGGTAGTGCAGGTGGAGGTAATACCTAATTGCTTGATTGCCTCCACCTGCCTGTGGCCCAATATAAGCCCTGCAGTATGAGGCTGGGGAGATTCTTTTTTTTTGGGGTTTCTTTTGTGTGGTTTGTGTTTGGTAGGTTTTTGTGAAGACTCTTTTATTTCGTGAACTTTGTGAGTTTTTGTTTGTTTTAGTTTGTGTCTTAGATTAATAAATGTCTGAGTTTGTGTTTTTAGATCAGTTTCTGTCTTGTTTTTGGTACTTTGTTGTTGCGGCCCTGCGAGCCGGCCGTAACACGAACCATGTTGGTCACCAGTCTACACCCAGAGCCGACCAGAGGAGGATGGGTTCCCCCCCTTGAGCCTGGCTCCTTCCGAGGTTTCTTCCCATCTGCCACAGGGAGTTTTTCCTTGCCACTGTCGCCTTAGGGCTTTCTCCTGTGGGGGTCTATGCCAGGGTTGTCTGTGAAGGGTCTTGTGACAATTTCTGTGAAATACGCTATATAAATAAAATTTAATTGATTGATTGATTGACCTCCCGAGGTTAATTAGCAAACCATAAAATGCTAAAAAAGAGGTCAGAGTACATTAATGAGATGGGCCATCCTCAAATATCTTACCTCAGTGAGGACATGAGATCATAAGGAATTTATAAGTGGGGTGACACAGCTCAGGAGGTAAGAGCGGTCGTCAGGCAGTCGGAGGGTTGCCGGTTCGAGCCCCGCCCTGGGCGTGTCAAAGAGTCCCTGAGCAAGACACCTAACCCCTAACTGCTCTGGTGAATGAGAGGCATCAACGGTAAAGCGCTTTGGATAAAAGCGCTATATAAATGCAGTCCATTTACCGTAAGGTCAATAACAGGCCATTCAGCCTATCTACAACAGAATAAC
Source organism: Anguilla japonica (assembly GCA_025169545.1). Classification (NCBI taxonomy): domain Eukaryota; kingdom Metazoa; phylum Chordata; class Actinopteri; order Anguilliformes; family Anguillidae; genus Anguilla; species Anguilla japonica. The sequence goes on from CM045887.1 coordinate 62,623,499, forward strand.
ACACGGGAACAGGCCATGGAAACGAACAGGCCAATCACTGCGCACAGAGCATAAGAACACATGAGCAGGTCCAAGTGGGTTCAGTGAAAGAGCTTCTCTTTCGTTGAACTGATCACTGAGAATATTTACTTTGTTTTCCATCCATTTTCCATCCCATCCACCCCATATTTGAGATGACTGCCAGGCCTACAATTCGGGTTTTTTCCTTTTAGAATTAGGATTTGGGTGAGAGTAGGGTCAGGAAACTGGCAAGCTTGTTTAGGTCGATGCTGGTTTAGGATTATGTTCAAGAGTGAGGGAACGGAATCGCCAAAGGGTTTGTCCTCGATTTGGATGACCAGAACACAATAGCCTTATGCATTTTTTGTATTATTTCAGTGCAATAATTTTGTTAAATAAATGAATTCAACCAGATTTCCGGCCATTCATTGCAAGGTCCCATTTTTTTAGATTACCCCTAGGGCTATAATTATGGTTATAGTAGGAATTTGAGTGGGTTAGGGTTAGAATTAGGATTAGGGCTGGGTTATGGTTAGGGTGTGGATTGTTAGCTTTAGAGTTAGGGTTTGACTTAGGTCCATCTGAAAAAAAAAAAAAAAAAAAAAAAAAGGCATTGTTAAAACTTTTGAATATTTTTCACTTTTTGGACATAAGACTATAGTCTTATGCGTTTTGCTTTTTTTTTTACTGAAACATAATCATACATGTTTGTATATATTATACATTTCTTTGAATTTATTGCACTATTGCCACAAAACTAACAAGCTTTTCTAGTCATTTGAATAAAATAAAAAAATTAAAATATGTTTTTTAAATATTTGCAGTATTTATTATTTTTTTCTCACATTTTGGACATTAGGCTATCGACATGTATTTTTCCAATTTCTCTGTGTGTGGTAGTAACTTTTTAGACCAGCAGAGGGCAGGAAAAACATTACTAATGCCAGGTGTGACTCAAATCCCGCTACAACTATGTGAAGAAGAAAGGAAAAAACGTGAAGAAGAAAGGGAGTATTTCCAAAGATACGCTTTGTTACTTTCTTTGTGTTGTTCAGCTCAGCTCTGTGACCTTCGTCAGAAAGGATCTTTGGCTGGTCTACCCACAGAAAATTTCTATGAGTCTATGCCACAGAACTGTTGAAGAACCAGAAAGGAAATTTGCCATCTAAAAAAGGCCCACAGTATTTTTTTTTTCTGACTGGCCAACGTGAAATTTCATGCAAAGGTGGTCATTTTGCCCATTTCGTACAGGGCAATGGCTGCTGCTGTGACTGTTAGCTAGCAAGGAGTGCTACATTGTAGGTGACCAATTTAAAACATTCAATTTGCAATGAGAATGTTCAAATAATTAATTTAATAAAATATCGGCTAGCTGGGTCCAGTTGTTATCACTGCATAAGCATAAACTAGCATCTATCCATCCATTATCCATACCTGCTTTTTAAAAAATTATAGGCCATTTGTGAACACAAAAAAGTATTAGAACACACCAGCGAAGAATTCGCAGAATTTCAGTTTCCTGGACCTTCAAATAAAACTCATGACAAACAACTTACCTATTTCTTATGCTACCTATTTCCCAAAGGTTCTGTTCTTTCCATGTAAAGAAGCTTACTGCTTTGCCGGCTGTAATTTTGAGAGAAATTCTCTTTCCACCCCATGCAGTTATGACTTATGTTACTTCTCCCACACGTGTAACCTGGGATACTGGGTACTGAGAAACGCAAGAGATCTCAGCTCTTCTGCAGTACAAGAGCAACTAGCTCCAATCTGCCAAACACGGAAATCTGTAGTTTAACCAGGGAGTTCATCGCCCAGGCACAATGACATGTTTATCTGTCTGTCATACAGAACAATGCGATTCAGTGTATTTTTTGCATTTATTTTTTAAGAATACTGTAAGCAGTTAGACATTTTTGACATTACAATCCAACGTGTATGGCTGGCCAATTATTTGGGTGTTATTTACAGACATCTATCAATATCTAATTTATTTAAGGTATGTTTTTTCTGCTTGTTGTTTGTTATATTTTTCACATGGTCTCATGAGAACGCTGGATTTGCCAGCAATGCACTTCTATTCCTCTCCACTAGATGTCAGCCTTTGCTAGCGGTGACATTTGTCAAGTAACATTGCTCGTCAATAGGACCACACAACCAAAGAAATGGACAAAGCTTAAAAATAGTAATAATAAAAAACATGCATTAACACAGTTAAGTCTGTGCTGGACTAAGCATGTAGTAACATCAAAATAGACCCAGGTCGATAAACAGTTTTAAATTGAAAAATGTATGTTCTTCAGATATACTATATTTATCGAAAAGGTATCAATTATTTTCAAAGATATGATGCACATCACTAACGTGGTCACTGTCGTAAACTATTTCTACAGTTGACATAAAAATAACCTTTTTCCTTCCTGTGTTGTGTTTCCCTTAGTCCCGAAAGGAAGATGGGGATTGATTCATTGCAGTTTAAGCATTCAGGGTTTGTGAATAAAAGATCAGCACTTCCCAGATCCAACTACAGGCTACAACCAATGTGCTGTCCGAGGCTGAACTCGTCGAGGAACCAACTGACAGCCCTTCGGAGTAACACGAAACAATTAGGCAGCCCTTTGATCTTATATCTCCACTCAAATCTTTTTAATCAATTAACCATGAAGCTTCTCTCCATGCCGTATTTGCTATGCAGAAAACCCCTTTGGTCTCTCCGATTCTGCACATGAGAGATCAAAGTTCACTCAAACTTCATGAGATAGCTGCAACCATGCAGAGGATGTCCTACCACCCCCCCCCCCCCCCCAACACACCTACACACACACACACACACACACGCACGCACACACATGCACACAAACACATACACACACACGCGCGTGCGCGCATGTATACACACGCACACACACACACACATACATGCACACCCCCCCCCCACACACACACACACACACACACACACACATACATACACACACGCACACACACATACACACACACGCACAAGCACACATATACATGCACACACACACAGTCACACACAGTCACACGCGCACACAAACACACGGTGTTAGAGAGGCACTGTGTAAGTTATGATAACAGTAATATGTAAATACACACATACATGCGTGCGCATACATGTACACACACACACGCAAACATCCCCCCCCCCCCCCCCCCCCACACACACGCACACACACATACACACACACACACACACACACACACCCCACCACACACACCTCACAGCCACCCCCCCCCCCCCCCCCCCCCCCCCACACACACGCTCACAGCCACACACGCACACAAACACACGGTGTTAGAGAGGCACTGTGTAAGTTATGATAACAGTAATATGTAAATTCTTGCAGCCAACAAGAGCTACTGCTGAGGTGATAATGCCGCAGGCTACATGCAGCTGCGATTGGTTCAAAAATGTATACATTTCCTCTATCATTTTAATGATGCTTACTGTGATTGGTTCAAAAATGCATACATTTCCTCTCATTTTAATGATGCTTACTGTGATTGGTTCATAAATGCATACATTTCCTCTCTCATTTTAACGATGCTTACTGTGATTGGTTAATAAATGTATACATTTCCTCTCTCATTTTAATGATGCATTGCCACAGGCGCAAAGACAACGAGTGGCTTGTTCCAATATATCAGATGCATGTGAAAAATGTATCTAGTTAAAAAGGTTTGGAGAACACAACACTGAATATGAAACAGTAAAGCATGCAGACATAGGGGTGAATGTACTTTCTATCAACACAGTTGATGGCATTAGAAAAACACAACTGGGGCCTATTCTGCACAAAACTATGTAAGATAATAAATAAAATTTGTAGATTTTGAAATGCATAAAAAGACCAGGGACAGAGCACTATGTAAGTGTACAGACACCAGCTTTGTCATTTTTAAAATCATTTCATGTATTGTGTTTACCACGTAATGTGAATGTACACCATATAATTCTGTAAATGGCAAAATGTAATTATAAGAATGCACACGTGTATGTGTATACGTGCGCGTGTGTGTGTGTGTGTGTGCACGCAGACATGCACGTACATGTGAGAATGGCTGTGTCGAAGCAGTTTCTGACTTCAGGACAAACAGCCGTAGCCTACCTACAGACCTCACGGTCAGGTCTAATGTTTGACCTGCTTGTCATTCTGGCATCTGTGTAATTATTTCTCCCCACACTGAGGAGAGGTACACCCCCCCCCCCCCCCCCCCCCCCCCCCGAGACTAATCCAAAAGCGCCCCCCCCCCCCCCCCCCAGCCCACCTTCCTGACATCCTGTCACAGGGGCCCACAAAAAAACTCCCCCCTCAAGCCGTTTTGACATTTCAGAATAAACCCACCGCTGCGTTAATCCTTTCCAAATGAGGGGGGGGGGGGGGGACCCAGGGACCGGCAGCGGTGGATGAATGGGGGAGACGTCAATAGGAATCCACTTAGATTGCAGGTCCTGAGAAACGCTTTGATGCATTAGAGAGGCCCAGCTCACAGAATGTACAGGAAGGTTGTACTGGATTTTTTTTTAAAGGTTAAGTTTACCATATGTTTATTATGGTTTATTATTGAGAAGAAATCGCGTTCCAGTGGAACGACGTGAGCCAAGCTACACGTGTTCTGCATGAGCTGCCTTTCCCGTTCGATTAATATAGTTAGGCTACGTCTGGGCAGCGTAATGATGGGAAAGCAAACGTAAAAGAAGTAAACATACCTGGGAAAGAGGTGATTCCCCGGCGTGTGGTTGTTTATACACATAAAATGGCTTTCGGTCTGGGACTTTCCCGCAGAATTCCAGCGAACCGTAACGTTAAGTTCGGGGCGTAAACAATAACACACCAAGCCAGTGGAAACCTGTCGTTGGACGAGAGACAAGGAATGTTCTGTGGGTCCGAAACTAATTTTTCCACGTTGGTTAGCTGAAATAAATCCTCCACAAAAGGCCAAAACTTCCATGGGGAGGGTACGTGGCCATGTCAACGTTGCTGCAACCTTTAAAAATTATATTTGAGTTCTCCTGCCACATCACGGTCAACATTTTTTACAAAGAATATGAAATATTTATTCGGAAAGCAATGGCAACCGTTACTGTGCAACAAAGGTTAAAGAAAACAAATGAATCATGACAGCGGCTTGATGCTGTGCCTGTTTTGGAAAATGTTTGTCGTTCCTGTAACAATTAAGTCCAGGAGAACAATTAAATTACAGTTCCCATACAACCACACCCAGCAGGTGGGACCCCAACAGAAAGTTTACAGAAAATCACACGAAATCGAAACGTGCTGAAGAGCGGCGAAATTAAACCAGTCACACGAAATAAAAACAAGCAGAACAATAACTTACAATAGCAGGCTAAAGCCGCAGCCTGGGTCTGTGGAATCGCAGATCTGAGGTTTCCCGGGCAACGTGATGCTCAGCTCGTCCCACACCTGTAACGGTACAGAACAAATTAAAACAGAGGTAGAAACTGATTCAATGAGTTATGATCCCACAAGATATTACTGAATAATAATAATAATAATTATTATTATTATTATTATTATTAGTAGTAGTAATAGTAGTGGCACAGTAGTAGGAGTTATTAATACAGTAGAGGAGTATAGTAATCTAGTATAGTAGCATTTCGCGATGCGAACTGAAATGTTCTAATTTTCTAGAACACACTTTTCAGGTCTGGTTGGAAATTACAACATGGTAGACAGCACGGTGCTATGATTGAGTTCCACTGCTCTGCTGTGGGTCCAGCTCCTTTGGCAATGCAATAATTGCCTTGTTACCTTTGGAAGTGAAAATCAGGCTTTGGATTCCTGGCGCTGCCAAACACCTGGGGTTGCAGCTTCGCTGGCAGGCTTCGGGCTATGCTAACGGTGCGGTCCTCGGGCCAAGCCAAACGCGTCTTGCTGGAGGGCTCCGATTAGGATCGCGTCCGCGGGCCTCTCCGGCTAAAAAGCGCGCTACGTGTGCAGGGTTCGAAAATGGCGTAGCGTTCAAGGCCAAATCAAGATTACGGGGCCTCAATCTGGTTGTCAACACGACTGTCAAAAGACAATCGCTAACAGTTGTTGCATTTATTTGCGAATGGATGCGATGTCCCTCCCTCTCCACTATAAAAAAATGTTTCTCCGGTAAAGAGCGCCGGAATGTTCTTTGAATGTTTTTAAATAGAGAGGGTTCTGAAATCTACTCCTGGGTAAAAGACATCGCAGGTACGGCAAGCCGAGAGGGTAAAAAATTGTAACCTTTATTTCAGACTTTTTCTCCTTAAAAACACTACCCCACCACCAGCCTTGAGCCAACGGTCCTGCCCTCATGACACGCCCACCAAACATCTCCATAGGCCCGAATTCAAGGAAGTGAACTTCCTGTTCAATAAACGGAATGTTCAAAAGGAAGCATAACATCCTCCTCACTGGAGTTGGTCCCCCAGGTGCTGCACTGTGGCTACCCACTGCTCCTAAGTACAGTAGCTAGGATGGGTCAAATGCAGAGGACAAAATTTTAGCTCATGGGGTTCAATACAGTGTAATTTGACTTAATGTTCACTAAGGCACAAAAATGGTTGCCGAACATCACACATATGGGTGCTACCCATTGGCGATGGTTGAGGTGGGACCCCCCCCCATCCCCACCCCCACCGACACCCTTACCCGCACCTGCACCCGCTTTAGGGTAAAGTGTTTTGAGATTAAGAGATTAAAAGAGCTATAAAAATGTAGCGCACCATATGCTGTGCAAGTAATAGCCTGTCGCTGGAGGTTTGTGATGAAAACACCATGCCCCCCCCCACCCCCTGCAGTCAGACCCTCTTCAGTCTGTGTGACAGGTGCTGTAAAGTTGGGGGTGGGGGGGGGGAGGAGGTGTATGTGCAATTGTGGGAGTGGTCAATAAGATTAAGCTACTGCCTTCTGATTGGACATTTTGTTGATGGGGGCAGGGTCAGGGATCAGCCTCCCAGCAGGTTTTCTGGTTCAGGTTCCTCTTTGGCTTTGTTTAGTTTTTACCTTAATTCTGCACAGGTGTGATCAGATAAAGCGCATTAACAGGGAGGCGCAGGCACGGCCAAATCTGAGTCCTGAGCGCGCTCAGTGTATCGCACGTCAAAATCATACGCTTTGAGTCTGCTGCTTCCAAACAATATGGATATCTTCCATCTGGATAAAATAATATATTTTTATAGACATCTGCTGTCCATCAAAGAATCCCCAAGGTGCAGCCGTTGAACATGCTGGAAAACTGAATGCTCAGCTCCATATTTAAAACAACAAAAAGCTATTTCAGCTTGTGGAAATCTTTTTGAATTATTATTATTTTTTTTATCCATCTCATGGTATTATCAAGGCATCCTGCAGCGTATGCTTATGAAATATTAGGCCTCAGCTTCTGAATTTGGGTCCTTATAAGTGCACGGTTTTTCGAATGAGGCTGTTTGTTTTCTTTCTTCATTTTCCCCTTTGCAGGAGTCTTACCCCACAGGTTCTGTGGGACACGCTCGGAGTAATGAAATCGGAGAATGCAAAAGAGAGCTGAAATAACATTTTGCCATAACAAGGCTGGGACCAATTTAAACGTAAATGTGGAAAAGAAAAAAAAATCCAGTGCTGAAATTGTCTCCAGACTTCTAAAAATGTATTGCGATCAAAGGAACAAACTCAGCTTATAATAGACCTGCCCCTTACATTACTGGTCAGATGGGTTCACAGGTTCAGTAAAAACCAGTTAAAGCCACTTGATTTGATACGATAGGTGAATTACTTGCCAAATAAATAAATAAATTTATTAATTAATTAGTAAGTGAACGAATGACTGAATGAATTAGTAAATAGTTAATTGAGAATTAAGTTTTATTTATTAAGCCATGAGAATTAAGGCACACACACTATATTTCATGACTAAGTGAACAGGATTTCAGCTCGGAAGTGGAAGTATACATGTAATTCATCACAGCTGCATCTGTGTGCATGAACAAAAGCTCCACCTGAACCTCACTGTGATGGACCAAAACGATCACTCTCACCCTGTCCGTCAGATGTACCTCCTTACAGTTCTCAGGAAGATGCGTTTGCTGAATCTGGCAATACAAATATCAGCTTTTAATTCTAAATTATGATTTGAACATTTGCTTCTCTTCCTGACGGCCCTGCCCATTAAGGCTTGTCTAAAATCTCCACTACTTACCAAGCCTGACAGGTTGATGAAGCTGATACCAGCTTTTTTGTAGAAGCTCAGCTCCTTGACTCCATCCATTACATATAACCACACCCTCTTCCTGTTGCCAGTCTGGGGTGGGGGTGGGGGGGGGGGTGTGATTTGGTAAAGAAACATTTGTTTTATTCCCACATGTTTACAATATCCGTGCCATGTCTTGTTTTGAAACATATTACTGGTAAACAATAAACAAATGTAATGCCCATTAGTAAACTTGTTACCGTGCATCCATTATATTCGGCCTCTATTCCTTCAAGAAATATGTAAACACCTGAGAAACTAACTTCTCAGTAACTCTCCAATGAACTTCTTAAAAGCATTTGACATTTGTAAATGTCAGTAGCAACGTTTCAATTAAAACAAAGGGGCTGAATTCGCATTGGAGAACAAAAAAATATTGATTTTGTGTGCTGCAAACCTGCGCTTTCCAAGAGGATTTTCAGCGTCATGCAATTTTAAAAAGCCAAACTTTTTGCATCAGGACTTTCTTAATCCTTTGTTCAAGCAGATACTTTCCTTCTTTAATGCAGCTCTGGAGCATGTTTTGAGAATTTTTCAACTGTTCCTACACAGTTCATTAATATTCATTCTTTATCTGTTATTCAGAACGTCTCATTATTCTCTTCATCAAAACATCAAAGTCAGCCAATTCTGCTTAAATCAGATAACTTGTCATTTATATGCACACAATGTGAAGGCTTATTAGACAGATCATTGCTACGAGACAGGTTACACAAAACAGGAATCCACTATCTAATGTCATTTAAATTAATGCAAATGGAAAAGTAACCAGCAAGACAAGGAAGATTTTTTCAGATTCTGCCAACTTAATGATTTTCCACTGTATTTAAGTGACTTTGGACTCCTTCAATTTTTTTCTCAAAAAAAAAAAAAAAAAAGAAAGTCTTGCAGCACTTTCCCAGATAAATTGAAGAGTGAGAGAAGCAGCTGAATGGGGGCACAGTGGCTCCACTGGTCACAGTCAGTGTTGTCTTCTGATCCCAAAAGCAGATGCGCATGGTTGGGTCTGAACCAAACTGAGGGTGTGTAATAAAATGGTGATGTAATGACCCAGGGCTGGGGCGTTGCTGAGGCGCATGTGCTCATTTCGTGACTTCATGCATCAAATGAAGGCGGATTTAACGAGAGCTTAGGTGGTACACTGTTTCAGGTTCTGACGATCATCCCCCATCAATCAAACCACACAGTCCGCGGATATTAGACGCACACAAGGTTTCAGTGAGTAGAGAACCCGAACAGCCAGGACACGCACACAAACGAAACAGGGTTCAGACGCCCAGCATAGGTGCCTGCGTGAGCCTCTCATTCCCGCGCCCTGGTCTCACTGCAGGCAGAGCCGATAAAGCATTAGCAATTATCCTCTAATCGCCCGCAGCTGCGGTTGCATGCTGGCTAACACCTGCTCCCTCCCCGCCTGCAGATGGCGCCCTAACCACGCCACCCCACCACGTACATATTCAGCGGCTAACTGCTAACTGCTTAATCTCACCCTTGGTAGTCTATTTCCACGGTTACTGACGTGGCAGAGAACCCTCGAGCTAATGACCAATTACCTTGAGTCCAGAGGTACACGTTGGTGTGTATTTCACATTAGTGTATGAAAATCCGCAGAGCTACAGGTCGTGGTTTCTATGGGGACTTAAACAGGACGGGGGAAAGAGAGGCGTGTGTCTGTTTCTGGAATTCATGCAAAATTCTACCCCAGTCATTTACCTGAGCTGACATTTTGGGTGAATTTCTTCATAGGATCATGATTGACAGCTGAAGACTTTTTTTTTTTTTTTTCGGGTTCCTAAATGGCCCATTCTTCTGTGGCCTTGTCTTCCTGTGACCCTGGCATTGGTGTGCAGAGCTAATTAGCTCAGTCAGCCTGAGGGCTAACTGCTGAAAATGAATATCTGCATAAATATACTGGACCTCTAGGATATCAAACTGCTCACCTCTGGATTAAAGTACATCTATACCTCACTAAGAAAGTGGTATTGACACGACGGCAGACAAATTAGCACGCTCGCTCTGATGTTGTCATCAGTCATCAAGCTTCACAAAAACCAGCTCACTCAGCCCATGCACAGGCCGTTAACCGCACGCAATCGCCTTTGATAAAGGGACGCTAATGCCTAATGACAATCTGCTGATGAAGTGCCCGTGGTGGCGCTCTGCTCACTGCAGCGAAGTTCCTCTTTTTGCGATGATGGAGCGGGAGACGTCCTGGAGCTGGCGGTCACTTGGGGTGTGAAATAAGACAAGATGTCTGAACGTAGCCACGAATCAATCCGTCTATGTAGCTCAGTGTGTCCAACCGACAACCTCTAAAGATTGGGCTGCTGGACCCCCTCCCAAAATCTGATGCACCAAATTCAAATCGCACCTTTCCCCAAACAAGCAGAAACCCTACGGGACGGCCGACGGTGCCAGCTCTCAGGCCGTCAGCGTTTCGCGAAACCCGCCACCACAGCAGTCTGCTAGCAGCGGGACTGTTCGCCAACTGTTCCGCGTCCCGTTAACGACCCAACCCGATTTCCAAACCGCCCCATCGCGACCGCTTGCCTGTGCTGCCGACTGGCGGAGCGCCAGCAGACCCACAGCTGTCCGACGACCAGCCGACAGCGGGGACTGCTATGTTATTTTATTTCATTTTTTTTTCCCCCGGCGAACTTCTTAAGACTAAACTTAAGACTAAAGTCTTAAGTCTGTTTTAGTCCAAGAGCAGATTCCCTGGTCCTGAACTCCACACGCAGAAGTTTAAGCAAGGGCTACGCAAAAGTTCTAGTCGAAGCTAAAGATCACAAAATAGAGATAAAAAGCAATGCTGATGTAAATAGTCTGTTTAATATACAAACATCAGTAAGGATACTGACATTAGTCCAAGTCAGATGAAGCACAAGTTTGAGAAGAGGGTCACTTTTTTATTGTTATACACTGTGCTCTTTTTTTAATGAAGCAAGAGCACAACCCACTAAAATACACATCAGCATCCAAGTCTACATTACAAATTTAGCAGCAACATGTTAACATTGGAAACATAGAGATAACAAAGTAGATTTATTTAGAAAAAAGTCACAGTTTTCTTAGCATAAATTTGTTAAAAAGGTAAGGAGCTTCAAGGAAAACGTTTGTAAAAAGAGGTCTATTTTTATCCTAGGGTACATCTCTAAACACCATTTAATCTCTGTAAAATACAAAGGGAAAATTTAACTCTATACATTTATACTCTGATATAAAGACCTTTATTCGTGGCACAGTACAAATTCTCAGGAGATTTGACAAAAATATACAATGTTTTGTTTCACTTCACATTTTTTAAAGATTAAAATGTACCTAAGGTTTCTGGAAAATACAACAGTCTCAGGTCATTTATTTTAAAACCAAGCAGGACACCATGTTAGTTAATCTATCCCAACAGATCAATTTGTCTCTTTTTTTAATACAAAAATATCAGGACAAATATAAATTAATATATATTAAAAGACTCAAAACTGCAATATAAGGGGAAGACCTAGCACATAAGTAAAGGTATTTTTGATACAATAAATACTTGTCAGTGATAATAGAGAATACTGTGCCAAATGGCAAAGGCTTGGTAAAAAAAAGACAAGATGTATCGTTTAACCAAATTACTAATCATATATCATTAACCTATGGTTCTCACAGCCCCCCCCCCCCCCCCCCCCCCCCCCAGCCCCCCCCCCCCCCCCAACATTTAAATTACAATGCATTAATACTGGGGGGAAAAAAAGCCTCACTATTATTTAAGGTTCTGCTATTTGTACATAGGTTGGACTTGGGTGGGTGAGTAAAATGGATGATGTACTCAGTGGACATTTACATCGTGTGTGTGTGTGTGTGTGTGTGTGTGTGGGTGTGTGTGTGTGTGCGTGAGTGTGTGTGTGTGTGTGTGTGTGTGCGCGTGCGTGTGTGCGCGTGTGCGCGTGTGTGTGAGTGTGTGTGCGTGCGCGCGTGCGTGCGTGCGTGAGTGTGTGTGTGTGTGTGTGTGTGTGAGTGTGTGCGTGTGTGTGTGTGTGTGTGAGTGTGTGCGTGTGTGTGTGTGTGTGTGTGCGTGTGTGCGTGCGTGCGTGTGTGTGTGTGTGTTACGGCCTTCTGCGTCTCGCTGAGGCGTGGCCCTCCGGTGGGTTTCAGTCCGTCCCGTTTTCGCGCGACACAAAACCAACCCGCGTCGTCGTCCTGGAGACCGCACGCTTTTAGTATCTCGGATCTTCAAAATCAAATCTTCCAAAAATTGGTTTTGTTTCGTGTGCTACTTTTACCAGATCCTAAACTTAACGACTAACCCCAACACATTTCTGCACCCCAAGAGTCTTCTGACGTATAACATCAAAAAAAAAAAAATTACCAGAAACAGTGACCAGCCAAAGGGTTATTTTCATTTCTTCATTCACGACTGAGCAGTCAGTTCGGTTCTTCTTCAGCAAAAAAACAAAACAAAAAAAAACCAACAAAAAATAAAAAACAAAACCAACGTCGTGCATCCCCGGAGTGACAGACGTCGAATGAAGAAAATAGTCAACTCTCTTGTTTTTTTTTTTGTCTTTTTCTTTTTTCTTTCCTCCTCCGCTTCATAATAAAAAATAAGTATTGTTCTGTATTTTACAATATAATTCAACATTTCCACTATGGAAGCATCAATTAAGTCCAGCAACTGCCAAAAAAAAAAGGTGATGATTTTTCGTTTCGTTTTTTTTCCCCGCCTTTCTCTCTTTCCTTACAAAAAAAAGGGACACGTAACGTACATAACCGT
>CM045887.1:62641504-62749004 GCA_025169545.1 Anguilla japonica
TTGCAAACAGGTAGCACAAATAACCAGAGGACTCAATCACTGCTTCATTATTGCATTTTACACAGTACTTACAGTAGTCTAAGTAAGGAAAGAAGAGTAGGATATTCCCTAATGAAAGTGATGCCACAAATTTACTTATTTTGAAATGTTTTCCAACATTTGAACGGAGGGCACGGTTCCATTGTTTTCTTTATCATTTTATGCAATCCTGTGATTGCTGCCTTTGCTCAGTATTCAGGCAGTTAATAAACTGGCTCTCTCTACAGCCTGGATGTGAGTTTCATCATTTAGGTGTGTGTGTGTGTGTGTGTGGTGTGTGTGTGTGTGTTTGGTACTGGCAAGCAAACATATCAAGCTCTCTCTTTCTCTCTCTCTCAGGCACACACACACACGCATGCACGCACACAAATGCACACAAACATGCATGCACACACCCACAGATGCACACATGCACACACACACAAACACACACATGCACACACACAAACACACACACAAATGCACGCACGCACACACACATGCACACACACACACACACACACACTCAAGGGACCAGTATATGTGAAGGATTGACAGTGATGGATAAAAATGTCACTCCTGAACCTCCCTCATCTCCATATATCTCCCATGGAGATGCATGAGAACATTTCCCATCCTGGGTGACAGCAAATCTCCATCACCCAGCTGAGTCAGGAGTCATACTGTTTCATAAAAAAACTGCAATAAAGCTTTGAAAATGAAGCCCAGGAAAGAGGCTTAATTGGGTGCGTGGGGCACGAATCCACCACAGTGTCGCTCACAGGGCATTGTTCTGTCTCTGCTACCTGAAGCTCTTTTCCCCTCCAGACTCTCCACATTCTCTGGATTTCACATTTAATACAAGCCTTCAAGATCCCTTTCATAGAGCAGGTTTTTTTCAGAACTCCACAGCTTTCAGTCCCCAGGACTGATTGTGACATCAGCATTAGAATGTTCAGTTCAGAACATTCTAATCACGTAATTGTGATCTCACACCTTCAAACGTTAAAGGGATCTCTGCTGTACATTCTCTTAAGCCCCGATTAGTGCTCACAACTTAAACTAAGCTTCCCTCACCAAAATGAATCATGGCTGTCTATGGATTTTCTGATTTTGAAAAGTGATGGAACTGCTCATTGTTAGACCAGTTCACCAGCATCTGTTTGAAAATTTGACTACCATCGTTGATGACAGTAAAATATCACAGAGCCCTCCAGTTAAAAATCTTGGTGCAATCCTTGATCCATCTATTTCACATGAGCGTTTAAACTTCATAACCTCCTGCAAAAATCTGATCGTATGCCTAAACCTTAATATCGTTCAGATTAGATCCTTTTCTGTGGCCCACAAAACAGAACATTAAAAGTCTTCAACTTGTTCAAAATGCTGCAGTCAGAATTCTGAGAAAAAGCAGTAAATATGATCATATAACTCGGATTCTGTCTTCCCTCCACGGACTGCCAATACAGGCTAGAGCTGGCTTCAAAATACTTGTTTTAACATATGAAGCCTAGCACGGATTGGCAGCATCCTGCCTCTCTGATCGTATTACACCACGCACATCAGCACACACCCGGAGCGCTACCGCTAGGCTATTCATCACTCCCCTGATTCAACAGAAAATCATCTAGGAGCACAGCATTCCAATGCCCTTCTCCCTACCTCCGGAATGCTCTTCCTACATCAATCAGGAATTCAATTTCTGTCAATGCTTTTAAAACAAGACTCAAGACGTGCTTTTTTTTCCCCCCCCCCCACTCTCCTACAGCCCACCATGGCTAGTTTCATCCACTGGTCGGACAGCCCTTCAATGAGGGTTTTCATTGTTATTGTTTCTGTTTTGTTGTTGGTGTGTTATTGCTCGTTCACGGTATTGTTTTTAAAAAATCTTTTTTATCATTTTGTTTAAATGTACAGTGCGATGAGACTTCTGTGAAATTCGCTTTAAATAAACGATGACTTGACTTAAAGAGTGTGAAAAATCTTCTGGTTGGACAAGACGGGAAGTGGGTTTGACAGGAAATGAGGTGGGCCAGACAGGAAATGAAGTGGGTTAGACAGGAGATGAAGTGGGCCGGACAGGAAATGAGGTGAGTCAGACAAGAAACGAAGTAGGTTAGACAGGACATTAGGTGGGTTAGACAGGAGATGAGCTGTGTTGGACAGGAAATGAGGTGGGTTAGACAGGAAATGAGGTAGATACCGGCAGACCTACCTCCGACGTATAGGGGAGAGTCGATGCTGAGCGTGGACTGCTTGGACAGGGTGCTGATGGACTTGGGGCTGCCTCCATCGATAGCCAGCGAGAGCGTCTGCTCTGATGCCACGAGCTCCACGATATGGAAGCTCCCGTCGTTGATGGTCTCCACGCTAAACGCGTTCAACACAGAAACACGGAAATGTGTCACTTTCCTGTCGTCAAAACAATCGCCAGAACTCGTATTTACTTCACGGAAGTGGATCACCAAACTACGAGAACCCACAGCCTAACCTAAGAGCAAATATGCACTTTCTGTGACTGACCTTTTCATTGAAAGTGGCCTAAAATACATGTTTAAATATGAAACGCAAACGTTTTGCAACGTGACTGTACGTCAGAACAACTGCATGTACACTGTCAGTGACATAACTAATGCAGTGTTTAAACTTGACTGGTGTGAATACTCCTTAAAAAAGTGTGAGATGCGGCGAGCTATCGTTTCCCACATTCATCCCCCTTAAGCGCCCTCCCGGCCCACAGTTTAGATGGCGGTTCGCGGCGCAGCGAATGCTAATGAACCCGCCGCCCATCGCGCGACTCCGCGGCGCAGAAAGATCACGTTCGTTTCTCAGAGACCGTAAATCAGACCGCGGACGCCAAAGCCAGACGCGGCTCCCGAGACAGAACGCTGAGGCTAAGCGACTTTTGATTAGCCTGACATTTTGAAAATGTTAACGTTCGCGGAAACAAACAAACACCAAAAAAAAAAAAAAAAAAAAAAAAAAATAGCAAAAGGGGATAAACCAGCGCATTCCTGTCCTGAGCCTCTAGATCTGAGCTTCAGACACAGGCAGCCGCTTGCCTGAGGAACGGGCTCAGCGCTACAGGAGATTAGCGGCTATGCAGAGCCTTCCATCAACAACGGCTGCTTGAGCCGCTACCATAACGCGCAGCTTTCGCCCCTCATTCCTGTACGTGACGTGTCAAGATTTCTGAAAAAGCTGGATTTCGCCGCTTGCGTTATCGGCCGCGTGTATCGTTACCGGCCAGGACCAACGGGCGCAGGGGGGCCTTTTCAAAATGGCAGTTGACAGACGTTTTTTAACGGTCATTTAGTCTGACATCACATCAGATACGGCCATAAATCAATTAGCAGGAGTTATCCCGGGCCAGCTCAAACACGGGTTTCTTGCCGGTGCCTCAAGGCTGAGGGCCGCCTTCGTAATCGCGAAACCGCGTTCCCCTAATCGACCGGTCCCGACCGCACGCGACCGTGTTTTGCTAATGAAATCTGAGACGCTGAAAACGCCATTTTTGAAAGTTGAAAAATGTTTGAAAATCTCCTGCCAGGCAAAATAAACAGAGATGTCTGAGTCACAAGCACAAACATATGATTTCCAGCCATGGAAAGATAAGGTTGATCTTTCCATTTCCCTGAGATTCAAGTCAAACTGGCACCGGGATGGAACATTTTCCCATTGTTCCCAGCACGGCTGTTAAAATCTGCAAATGGCCCATTTTCAGTCACCAGAAAAAGAAAAAAAAAACAGCAGTTGTTTCTGTTGGCAGAGGGCTTTGGATTCCGGATCTGCCAAGTTATCTACATTCAAAGTGACAGCGGCAGTCCCTAGCACTTAAACACAGAAACAGCGGCTGTAAGTTAAATGCTAGTTCAAGTACACACAATTTTCACATAACTACCACGGATGTTGCCAGGAAAAAAAAAAAAAGCAGTTATAAATATTCACGTAACGCCACACTCAAATGAGTTGCCACTGAAGATGGTAATGGTGGAAAATGAGCAACAGTTAGCCATCATGCATAATGGAACGTTTGTTTACAAAAAGTGCATCCTTTCGCGCTCGCTATGAGGCCTTCGCCTCATTCGCTGGGAAAGGAATAAAAAAAAAAAAGAAAAAAAAAAAAACACGACTCGAGCATGTTTCTTAATTTCCTTCAACAAGCAGATGGAGGGACCCAGGGGGGTATTAAACGTTTGGTTTCCGAACATAAACAAATAAAATGTGTTCCAGCCGTCGTTAAGCCAGCGAGCGCGTTTAGATCTGACTGCGGGGCTGTTATGCTCATTAAGGCACAGAGAAATATATATATTCGCTTTTTTTTTTTTTTTTCTTTACGCGGCTGACGCAGCGCATATATTTGTGTTGGAGAGGAGAAGGACGGGAGTTTCAAGGGCATCGTGAGAAGAGAAGAGAAGAAAAGAAGAGAAGAGAAGAGAAAAGAACATTGAAACGTACTGGCTGAAAAGACCCTGGCTCTTACAGAACTGGAAAGCACGGCAGTACGGCTAATGCTTTGTCAGCGTATTCCACATGTGCACAGGTGGCGCACACAGGAAACAGAGGTACCTGTTCGCAGGGCGGTTACCTGTAAATAGCTGAAGGAGGATAGGATCCGGTGTCGTAGCTCACGCGCAGACGACCCCTGTAGAGCTCCACGGCGATGTGGTCTATGTCTCCCTTGTACAGCAGAATTCCATTGTCTTCATCGGTGGCGATCTAACAGGCAAAAAAATTGAATAAAAAACGGGACGGGTCATTTCCTCACTGCTGATTGGCTGGGCTTCTCCTCCTGTTAACTTATTGCAATGCTAGAAATTTAATTTACAATTTTTACGTGAGTATTATGCGCAAAACGCGCATTATGAAAGAAAAATGAATGCAGAATTTTCATATGAGTACCAGACTTCACCAAGTTTTGGGAGGAATGCAAAAATAAATGACTTTAATTTGACAGACGGTGAGCGGAAACAGTCGGAAATTGACCCTTATTCATCAGGTGTTGTGTATTAGTCCATACTCTAGAGCAATGGTCCCGAACCCTGTTCCTGGAGATACACCGTCCTGTAGGTTTTCACTCCGAATTTGGCACTCCTGAGTCTACTAATTAGCAGCTCGACGAGATCTTTAGCTGTTGAATGAGGTGTTCTTTGTTACGGCTGGAGTGATAGACCTCCAGACACAGGGTTGAGAGCCACTGCTCGAGATTCCCTCCCTGCTTCCCCCCTTTTTTATAAAGAATAAATTTGCTGGAGTCACACATTGCATCGAGCAGGCGAGTGTTGAGACTGAGATTTTTGACATTTTTTTTTGACAGATAGGAGGTGGTACTGGGTCACACATGCGGCCCCCCCCCCTTGTTTAGCAGTCATAAAGACATTGTAATTATTATTATTTTTTTGCAGATGGTGGTGGTACGGTCCACACACCCCCCCCCCCCCCCCCCCCTGCCCCCTTGTTTAGACCAGACGGTGGTACGGTCCACATGCCCCCCCCCCCCCCTTGTTTAGACCAGGCAGTGGTACGGTCCGGTACCTGCAGGGAGATGTTGGCCTGCGAGCTGATGAGGGCGGAGGGGATCTGCAGGTAGGACTCGCGGTCCACGAAGTTGACGCCGACGAGGCTCTGGCACCGGTCGCCCTGGTAACCCTGCAGGCAGCGGCACTCGGGGTCCGCGTCCTGGACGAAGCACTGCGCCCCGTTCTGGCAGTCGTGGTTGTCGCACGGGCTGGTCCGAGGCAGCACCATCGGCGGGGAGAACTCGCAGAATAGCCCGCTGGGGAAGACAGACATCACAGTACACACGTTTAGAGACTTGTCCAGACTTATCCATTTACATTGCATCCATTTGCACAGCCGGATATATACTGAAGCAATGCGGGTTAAGCGCCTTGCCGAAGGGTACAATGGCAGTGTCCTGCCTGGGAATCAAACCTGCGACCATAAGGTCCCATTATACTACATTGCCCCCCCCCAAAAAGAAACATGGTTTGAGTCATCGTTGCCCTGCGCGTGTTACTCATGGAAACCAGGGCCTCCCAGCATCGCCGGTGGGAACCTTATCACCGTCTCCAGGCCCCTTAATGGATGGATCTCATACTCAATGCCCTGGAGGGCAGCAGTGGCTGCATGTTTTTGTAGTTTCCCCTTTCGAACAGCGGCCAAACTTGGCCTTGTCACGACGAGGCCCGCGGACTCGCGCTGATCGATAGCTTAAGTGCTTAAGTGCTGAAACGCGCTGAAAATAAACTGCGGTCCTCCGGGGCGGGAGTCCGACACCCCCTGACTTAATGGGTCTTGTCGGGCGAGGCGAGAAGGCAGTTTCCCTCAGAAAGCCCGTTAGCACGAGTGTGAAGAGAGGGCAGTTTACCTCAGAAAGCCTGTTAGCGTGAGTATGAAGAGAGGGCACTTTACTTCAGAAAGCCCGTTAGCACGAGTGTGGAGAGAAAGCAGTTTCCCTCAGAAAGCCCGTTAGCACGAGTGTGAAGAGAAAGCAGTTTCCCTCAGAAAGCCCGTTAGCACGAGTGTGAGAGAAGGCAGTTTACCTCAGAAAGCCTGTTAGCTTGAGTATGAAGAGAGGGCAGTTTACTTCAGAAAGCCCGTTAGCGTGAGTATGAAGAGAAAGCAGTTTCCCTCAGAAAGCCCGTTAGCACGAGTGTGAAGAGAAGGCAGTTTCCCTCAGAAAGCCCGTTAGCACGAGTGTGAAGAGAAGGCAGTTTACCTCAGAAAGCCCGTTAGCACGAGTGTGGAGAGAAGGCAGTTTACTTCAGAAAGCCCGTTAGCGTGAGTATGAAGAGAAAAGGGCTAAGGATCAGGTCGGAACTCACCTGTATCCTTCCGGGCAGACGCAGGTGTAGCCATTCACGGCGTCGATGCACTGAGCGCCATTTTGACATTTGTTCTCCTGGCAGTCGTCAAAATCCACGTCACACTGCTCGCCAACGTACCCAGGCGTGCACTCGCACCTGTAACCAGGCAACCACAACAACTGAAGGTCACATGACTGAGCCAAGACGATGGACCGACAGCACAAACTTACCAGATGTGGCCGAAATACACACACACATACTTTGCTTCTTCAGAGGGTGGTAACATTTGAAAATTTAGACATTACAAATACCAGATTGTTCATCAAAATATTTTAGTGACTAATAATTATCACAACATTAAGAAATATCAATTTTCTTCATATTGGTGGCAGTTTTTTTGTCATTAATCTACAGGAACTCCGTTGGCATGTAAAGGGTCAAAGTATGTAGAATAATTATTTCTCTCAGGTCTGAAACCTGCTGAAGTCAAGGCTTAAAAAAAGTATATACTTTTATTAGCAGGTGCAGTCATATAATAATGCAGTTAAACGTGTCCATGATAGCTACGGATTTTGAAGTAATAAAATTGCCATTACCATCTCTCTCACGCATTAAATTTAAATCACAGAAGCAAAGTTTGAGAAGTTTCTCTGCTAGAACACACCACAGGGAAAAAAAAGCAGATGAGAGAGAGAATACCGTGGAGATCACATCACAGAATTCCTCAGACACGAGACGCGCCACAGAGGAAACCCGAGTTCTATGGCTTCCTGTATGAAAGTCGTACCTGCAAGCCCGCTAACCCGACCCCTGCTAACAGGGGCCATCTCAGCAGAGCAGCGGCCTTCCTGTCTGTCTGTCTCTAACACAGAGGTCACTTTTAAGGACAAAACATCTGCTGGACACCCCCCCCCCCCCCCCCTTAAGGAAAATAATGAAATTAACTAAGTAAAATCACAGGGGAAAGCGCTGAAAATAAACAGAGTCTGCCCCCTATCCTGCTCTGGACCTTGAGCCGAATCCTGGAGGGGTTTTTTTTTTGGGGGGGGGGGGGGGGGGGGGGCAGGGGGGGGGGTCACACTCACTTGTACCCCTTGGGCGTGAGGATGCACTTGGAGTCGTGCTGGCAGAGGTTCAGCTCCGGAGCGCAGAAATCCAGCTTCTCCTCGCAGAGCTCACCTGCAGCACAGACCAGGGGGGGAAAAACCGCGTCACACAAACGCGTGTGCATAGGGGGGGGGCCCTATCCCATCCTATACCGCCAGATAACATTCCTGAACATCAACAACCCCCCCCCCCCCACCCGCCACCTGCAGCACAGACCAGCGGGAAAAACCCTGTCACACAAATGAACGTTTGGGGGGACGGGGGGGGGGGGGGGGGTGATATCCAATCCTATACCAGAAGATAACATTCCTGAGCGCCACCTCCCCCCCCCCCCCCCCCCCTCCCCCCCACCCGCCACCGGCAGCCGTCGCCGCGGTAATGAAGCCGTCTTGTTTCCAGGGGCTCCGCGTCGCTCGATCTGAAGCTCTGTTATGAAAGAGCTGATGGGAACCTCGCCACATATTTTCCATTTCAGATTTTTGTTTTATCCTGGCGCCAGGCCCCTCCTGATATCGGCACCCACCGCATCACAGGTGAATTCAATTATTCATCTCTTTTCTTTTTCTTTTTTTTTCCCTACCCTTTCTTTCTTTATTTCTTTCCCCCGGTGAACTCTTTTCAAACAAACTGCACTGCGGAGAAAAAGAAAAAAAAACAGCCCTCCAGTCTCATCCTTTCCGAACGGCGACACGATGCCCAAGAGTGAGAGAGGCAGAGAGAGAGAGAGAGAGAGACAAAGAGGAAGAGTGAGAAAGAGAGCAGGACAAATGGAGAGAGAGAGAGAGAGAGAGAGAGAGAGAGAGAGAGGGGAGAAACGGAAAGGGACAGAGAGAAAGTGAGAGAGAGACCGGAAAATGGCTTTGTCTGCCATGTTGTGTCTGAAGGGCCCTGTTGTCTCTCACACGCCAGACATGCCCCCCCCCCCACCCACCCCTCCCCTCTACACCCCCCAGCGGTACGCCGTCGATCAATAAAAGATTTCTCTAAATGACGTGGCCGAGCGCTGAATTATGAATCTTTAATGGCGGTCACACTCCCGACGTTGATCGGGGGGGGGGGTCGGGGGGGGGGGGGGTGCGTGGGCGTGATGAACGGCTCTGCGGGGGCCTGCGGGGGGGTGACGGCCGGCCGGATCGACGTGGGGCCGCATCCCCCCCGTCAGCAGCATAACCCCGCGCTCAAACCCCGCTGACAAATTAGCCGCCTCCGTGCTCACGGAATGTTCCGCGCGCTTCTCCGAGCCTTCGATCGATTACGAGGGAGGAAGAGGACGGCCCGATGAAGAAATCCCGATATGTTGCGCGGCAGCAGTTCCGAGACCGGAATAATTACGGAATTACGGTCGGGAATCGATGCGCCGCCCAGAGAGGATCAATTCCGCTTCCGTGCGTTTTTTTTTTTTCCCTCGGAATAAAGTATCGTTGTTTTTGAATACTAAACTGTTGCATTTTCATTTTACAGTTCAGGCAGAATTTTAACTCAAGCTCGAAGCAACACTCATTTTCTTATATTCTTGATCCATATATTTTACCGTAAAACACACACATATATACGTGTGTGCGCGTGTGTGTATAGTTTTATTTTCATTATATTTAGGCAAAATTTCAGTATTCACAGTCCACAATGCATCAGGTAATAATATCAGATGTTAATTTTCATACAGGGAAAATGATAGAATATAAGATTCATGATAAAGGACATGGAGCTGTTCCTGTCCATACGGTGACTGTAGTTACTGCTAAGACATTAAAGAGCATCTGGACTGGGCAAGTTCTCCGGAAAACCCAAAAACCACCCAGCTTTAACAACTGTGATTCCTTTAACTGGGGCTTTTAAAAAAGATACACATTATTTTCTGGAATACTATATAATATTTAAATAACATTATTAATTACTTAGTATTGAGCAAAATTCTCATCTGGACCTTAGCAGGAGAATATTTTTTTAAATAAATTGTGTGGTACCGTGCATCCGACTGAACTCTCTCTCCTCCTTTTGTCTCTTCCACTCAAAGCCGAGGTGAGTTTTATGTCCTAGTGCAGAGCTGGCCGAGCTCCAGGCAGTTTAAAAGCGGCAGCCTCTGACACAAACCAGCTCAGCCTGCAAGGTCAGTGCAAGGACCCGGGGAGCCATATACGGAGAAGGAGATGTTGTGTGCCCCCCCCCCGAGATGCCTTAGACTTTGCGGGGGTACCTCCAGCAGAGAATCGCCAGGCCTAATTAAGTCTTGTGAGGAGCACATGACATCATCATCATCGCTTTTAGATCAGTTTCACTGCCGCTAAAACCAGACCTATCCTGGATTTTGACTGTCGTGAACGATCCGCTCTGCACTCTGTTCTGCATCCTCCTCCCCGATGTGTTCTGTCCGTTTGCACCTCAAAAGGCATCTTTTGAATACTTCTGCCTATTTTTGTGCTTGACTTCTGTGTGCGAACGCCACCGTTCAGGCGCCTAACTGAATTTCATTGCTCGGGTTCCGGAAAAGGACGGGGACGATGCGATGGGGGACTTCCAGTATGGTCACAGATGCACGTATTTGCAAAGCCATTGCAGGACCACACTGCATTATAATACTGTTCACATTAATATTTCACAATAGACGCAGTGTTAATGTTTGATCAGCCATTACAGCTGAATTTTTCCACATAACCTATTATTTGATATGCATACATACATACATACATATAAATATATATACTGTATATATTCCCCCTCTTTACCCTGATTAGAATCTATTTCATCCAGCCCAACACAAGCATCAAGGCAGGTTCTGCTGCCACTGGTGATGACATCATGAGACAAGCAAAGCAGCATGCTCGCCTGTAGCAAAGCCCAGCTTTGGACTCCGCCCACCTCACAGACAGGCAGAGGTCAGAGGTCACTCCATCGCCCTTAAAGCGACAGTGTATTGCATGGATTTACGCGGCGTTTTTTTTTTTTTTTTTTTTAAAAAGCCAAAGCTGGGCTGGGCTAAAGGCACAGAGAGAAGACAGAGAGGTAAAACAGGAGTGACTGACCTTTCTCCACCTCATTCAGATTAGCAGCTTGGCAAAGACAGAGGAGACACAAGACATTTTTTTTTTGTTTTCACTGGTTAGCAGGAGCAGTTAGCAGTTAGCGTTACTACAGTGACTAGGAAGCACAGAGCGTACAGCAAACAGACAACCAGAGAGTTAGTACAACGGAGACATGACAAGCAGTTACGTGAGAAGTAGTGACACCAGCATGTACCATTTAAGCTAAAACATCTTTGCCCCTTCAGCGAAAACAACCACTGAGATGTAAATGTACGCTGAATATATTATCTCATTAAACTGGTAACAAAAGGGCTTGAAAAAAAAAGACAACAGAAACAAAAACAACATCTGGTGGGTGAAAGCAGCCAGTTATTTGTGACCTAAAGAAACGATGTTCATATTAAAATAATCACGCTCATATTCAATACATTTCAGCCCCCCCTTTCAAATCCAGGACCGGCATAACCTATGAAGTCAAGGGATAAGAATGACAGAGAAATAAAAAAAGGGCAGGAACAGGGGGATGGGGAGAGAGAAAGGAAGAGAGAGAACGAGTGGAACCAGAGACAGGGAGAAGGAGAGTGATGAAGAGAAGAAAGGGAGAAAGAAGGAGAGAGAGAAGAGAGAGGAGGGAAATGAGAGAAAGAGAGCAACAGAGAGTGTTGTGCACACACACACACACACACACACACGCAGTGGGGAGCTCGTTCTGGCTGTAAGTGATTTCTGGCTGCAGTAGCAGCCGCGACGGTTCCGGAACATTCCCCGCCCTTCTCTCCTGCAACCGCGGCAGAGGAGAACGGCAGGCTGCAGGCAGACCCCGCGCTCGCACCCGGGACCTCCCGCCGTGGCGTATGCTGGCAGGCCGTCAGATTCAGGTGAGCAGAGGCTCCGCCCCCCTGGGGGGGTCAGGGTTCAGGGGGAAGAGGTAGGGAGTGAGGGCACTGGTCCCGCAGGGGGGGTTGGGGTTTTATCTGTGTTTGCACACGCACACTGTCTTGGCCCATTGAGACGGCTCCCCCCGGTCCAGCCCCCCCCCCCCCCCAAAATCCACAGCCACACTGCCTTCATTCACACGTACAATTAACGCAAATCAGCCGCTTTCCCACGCGCTCTCCCACGGTGTAACTACCCCGCACGGCAGCCAGAACACGACGCCCGCGAACAGCAGCCAAGTCACGGCGCTCCTCGCGCTCAGACACCTGGACGTGGAGTCAGCCCGGCCGTCCAGAAGCAGCCAGACCTCTCCTTCCAAACGGGTGTTTTTACGCCGGGCGAAGGCTCAAACTGCTTTTAAACAAACGCTTTGGGACACACCTGCTGAAGCGAACATGCAGTGTAGAATACGAAGCATTTTGAACGTTAACTCTGGGGGGAAAAAAAGGCTTTCATTTATGCCAGGGAGGGCCGGGCCTACAGAGACAGGCTGGTATCGATCGCTCGGTGTTTCTGAGGCGGGAGAATCGCGCGGGGGGGCGGGGGGCGTTGTCTGGCGCGCTGCAGCCTCACCTGTGTATTCCGGGGCGCACTGGCAGGTGTAGTTGTTGATTCCGTCCACGCAGGTGGAGTTGTTCTCGCAGTCGTTGTCGTCGCAGTCGTCCACGTTGACCTCGCACGCCTCGCCCTCGAAGCCGTCTGCGCACACACACCTTCAGAGCGGCGAGGACGACACACACACACACACGCACACACACACACACACACACGCACACACACACACACACACACACACACACACACACACACGTACACACACAAACGCACACACACGCACACACACACACACACACACACACACACACAAGTACACATACAAGCACACACATGCACACACACACACACACACACACACACACACGCACACACACACACACACACAAACACAGATACACACACTTTAGCGAAAGGACCACTTTTCCAACAAAACTTTCCTACTTCTGTCAGTTCAGGGATCACAGCCATACTAGCGCTACAGTATTTTCCTATGGAACGAAGCAAGTCCGTAATAAAATTCTCACCATTATCATTATCATCTTAAAACCGATTGGTTTTATGTGTGTGCGCGTGTGTGTGCGTGCGTGCGTGCAAAACAGGTTATTACGTCTTAATGCCTAATTGAAATACAATGCCACACTCGTGCGCTCGAATCTAATCGCACAAATAAAGTGTTCCGGGCGAAGCGATGACAGATGTACATAATTTCTCATTAGCTCCTCAGAGGCGCCAATTAATGCTTCGCAGGCCAGGGAGGGCGACTGATTAATCACACGCGGAAAGAAAAAAAAAAGTTTCGCTAAAGAAGTCCCGGTAATTAGCTAATGAAGTGCGGCGGGGAGAGCGGCCCCCGTGTCCCGCCCGGGCCTTAATGGGACCGACAGGCGCATCTCCATTCTGCGGCAGGACCACACCGAGCTGATTTAATAGAGGGCGGCCGCCTTTTATTATTCACGGGGAGAGCTACTCGAAAAACCATTTCATTCGCGCCGATTAACTTATTTTCTTCATCTTGAAGTGCTCGCAGGGCGTGATTGAAGTCGGTCGCACGGAAAAAATAATGAATTAATTTCCCGGGCCGTCGACGCGGCCGCGTCGTTGCTTACGACTGAGTTTCGAGTGTCGTTCCGCACGGGGCAGCGACACGTTACTACGAGCACACGCGGCACGCCGTGTTTTAAAACTGTAAATCAAGGCTCCGCAAAGGTACTAAATATGTATTTCTAAATGAGAACTTCTTTTTTTTATGTATTTCTCAACGAAAGCGCAGAAATATTCAAGTGTGCCACCTGACATCGTAGTGTGCCACCTGACAAACATTTTCTGCTGCTGTGAACGCAGAATAAAACAATCCCAGCCGCCCCGGAGGGACTCGTAGACGAGCTTCGTTTTCAGCGCGAGCAGATGCTGTCGATACACCGCTCTGTTGAGTCGCTAACACAGGTACAGAGTTCCGTTTCACTCGACGCGCCCCAGGTCTAAATCCCGACGCACCGCAGGTACGCGGCGAGACCCAGACGCGCCTCATCTCCGAGTCCTGCTCCTTTCCCGAAAACGTGGCGTGGGGGGGGGGGGGGGGGGGGGGGGGGGGAGGGGGGGGCGTAATCTGGCTGAGAACCAGCGGCCCTGTCTGCTCCTTTAAAGCAATCAGATGCGCCCGATTGAGCTTTGTCCTGCAGAAACACGCCACAGATGGGGGGGGGGGGGTGGGGGGGAAGGGGGGGGGGCGGGGGGGGGGGGGGGGGGGGGGCCCGGTAAACACCCGTCCCGACCACGGGGGCGCATCCCCGGCCCGGCTGACGGGGAGTAAAACCGCCTAATGAAAAAATGAATTATGCATGCTCGCTGTCCTCAGGAAAATAAAACAAACAGGGAAAACACACAAGAAAAAAAAACTAACAAAAAAAAAAAAGGTCATTACCGACGAAATGAAGTCTAATAAATGTTTAAAAATAGGCTTTAAACTGCGCGCTGCTGCGAGCCTATTTTTATTATACTGAACAATAAAAGAGCCTAAGAAATCCCCAAGTGCCCCCCAAAAAAAGGGAGTTATATCTGAACACAAAATACACACAAAATATACACACGCATTCCCCTTAAAGCTGTAGGGGAAATGCTTTGTGTAATTTGGAGACAGTGAGCGGTGACCCATGGTGGGTAAGAGGACGGAGACTTCCTCACCAGAAGCTGCTCTCCTCTCCCTCTTTCAGATGGCACGTTCCTCCGTTCTTGCAGGGGTTGCTGATGCAGGCGTGGATGGGAACGTCGCAGTCCTGGCCCTGAAAAATTGATTATAAACGATCGATCGATACCAACAGATTTACCCAACGTGGGGCTGAACACCCATCCTAATTTAACTCTGTAACCGCAGCCATGTTCAAACGTGAACCCCTGACTGACGGGACCTCCCGTATCCCAGGTGAAGCAATCAGCAATTGTGCATCACCCTACGGATCTACCAGCCAGTTGACTCTGGTACTGACTGGATTCAATCCATGGGGCTCATCCATGTGCTACAGCATGGTGCTTTAACCAAATGAGCCACCCAGCAGCCCATGCCATTTTTAAAAAATCAATGTAGGGCCCTGAACGGAGGAGGTACTCATCTAACCAGCATGCAATGCAAAAGAGTGACTGAGGGTGATGAGCGATGAGCTCCCGTACGCCGTACCTTGAACCCGTACGGGCAGGTGCATCGGTAGAAGTCCACGGGGTCGTTGTTGCAGGTGCCGTCGTTTTTGCACGGGTTCGAGAGGCAGGGGTTGCACTTGGCCAGGATGCTCACATCCACGGGCCCTGGACAGGAGAAACAGGGGAAATTAGGGGAAATTAGGGCTGAGCTAAAAAAAAAACAACAACAACCTAACCAAACTGGGATAGGAATGACATGTCACCGCTTTTTGCAAAGAAACCAGAGAGAAGCTCCATCAATCATAGAGTAGTCTGGTAAGAAGAACAACCCTGATGGAGATTGGTTGGATACTTTGTATCTACGCTTCCCTTGTTCTATTTGTTGCTACCAATGTACTCTGTGATTGGTGGAGCTCTTCTCTAGTTTCTATGTCATGACATCTGTCCAATCCCTATTTCCTGATTCAGATCAGACAGCTTCACCATGGAGACACGCACAGGGGCAGGGTCCACAACGAGGTAAAGAGGGAACAAACAGTTAAAAACCATGACATGTCCACCGTGGACCAATCACAGGAGAGGAGACCAGGCGCTGGCAGATGAGAGGCACTTATCTCCATATTTGGGATAGAAGGGGTCAAAGTTCAGGGAGGAGATGAAGGACACGTTCAAGGGAGGGCCAGGGTTCGAGGGGCTTTGACTGGGCCATTTTACAGCCTTACCTGTCACCAGGAAACCGCAAGGGCCCAGTACGTCTACAGGATGTCAATTACACAGCATAACGTCAAACAAGCCTGAACATTATAATGCTGATGTAACACTCACTACTGGTAACTGAGTGCACTGGAGTTCTAGATCACTGGCTTAGAATTTTGGAAAAAACAACATCCTCAAAAACGCCTGCTCTTGAAAGAGTCGACGTCAGGAGCCAGAATAAGGGCAAAGCAAGGCAGTCAACAAGTCCAACTTTAAAGGGAATCAAACGGCTTCTCATGGGAACAAGCATGCGCCTCAGCTGATTGGCTGTTTGTCCATCTCTCTGGTTTGAGGGTCGGTTTGAGTTACCTTGGCAGGTGAACTTCTTGGAGGGCGTGGTGAGGAGCAGCTTGTCGGTCATCTCCCCCGGCCCGGCGCACCGGGCGATGCCGGGCTCCTTGTACCCGGATTTCACCCACTCGGAAAGCCACTGCATGTTACAGTCACAGTACAGCGGGTTGGCACCCAGGGCTCTGCGGAGGGCGAGGAAGAGGAGGAAGAATTAAAGACGAAGGCTCACTCTCCGCGCGGCGCTTGCGTAGACATTATTTAGCATGGGGGGTGGGGGGGGGGGGGGGGGGGTTGCGTGGTAACAGAGCCTTAATTGATTTCTCGTGAACCGTCCCCTTGGTTTGGAGCATCTGGCCCCCCCCCCCCCCGTCCCCAGGGAAATGGCGCTGATTAAACTTCTGCTGACATGAAAGATTCTGAACTTAATTCAAATCAATTATGCCGCCATTATGCCGTTAGATTTCCATCCTGGCCTTTGGAGAAGGTTTCGGGTACAATCAGCGCCTGGAGAGCGGCAGCTGACTAAACGCACCTCACCTCCTGATTCCAAACATTTGCATATGCAGAACACAAACCGCGTATATTCAGCAAAACGGCCTGAGTTTTGATCCAGAGGGCAACGTGCGCGTGAGATTTTAATCATGCAATTTTGTGCTAATCGCTTCACCAGAGGATTCTGGGTAATATCTGGAGGCGAAGGAAACAGAAGCCGATGAATGAAACGACCAATCGGTAGTCTCCTGTCTCTCTCTCCTGCCATGGTGGTGAGAAGCTTTCCTGTTACACCTGTGTTTCGCACACCTGTCCTTTTGAGTTCAGAGCTTCTGATTACTCTGCCGACTGAGTTTCACTCCAACAGAGACAGGGGCTGTCTATGACTGCCAATGAGAGGCTTTCAACAGCCTAAGCTGTCAGAAGAAGAGGCTTTTGAATAACCGCCAATTTCAGTTTCAATATTTTATCACTGACTAAATCAATATCATCACCCAGCAGGACTATAAGCACAGGGATTATGCGTGTTTTTGTGTGTGTGTGTGTGTGTGTGTGTGTGTGTGTGTGTGTGTGTGTGTGTGGGTTGGTGGGCGCCTTGCTTTTTTGTTTGTTAACAGTGGCATGTATAGGCATCACTGAATAATTACTGAGATCAAAGACATCCCTGTAAACAAATGTGGGGCCTTTTGTTGTGACTTTTATCTCAAATAAGGAATTATCGTCTGTGTGGGAAAGACCACAGGCCACTAAAGCTCGAATGAGAGAAATAATACAAGTAGCAACAGAACCGCCTGGTTTGGTGGAGGTGTGTCAGGCCTATAGGTGTAAAAGGGCGGAGTTTGGTGGAGGTGTGTCAGGGTTACAGGTGTAAAAGGGTGGAGTTTAACGGAGGTGTGTCAGGTGTGCAGGTGTAAAAGGGCGGAGTTTGGTGGAGGTATGTCAGGCTTACAGGTGTAAAAGGGCGGAGTTTGGTGGGGGTGTGTCAGATGTACAGGTGCAAAAGGGCGGAGTTTGGTGGGGGTGTGTCAGATGTACAAGTGCAAAAGGGCGGAGTTTGGTGGGGGTGTGTCAGATGTGCAGATGTAAAAGGGCGGAGTTTGGTGGGGGTGTGTCAGGCTTACAGGTGTGAAAGGGCGGAGTTTGGGGGGTGTGTCAGGTGTACAGGTGTAAAAGGGCGGAGCTTGGTGTAGGTGTGTCAGGTGTACAGGTGTAAAAGGGCGGAGTTGGTGGGGGTGTGTCAGGTGTACAGGTGTAAAGGGCAGAGTTTGGTGTAGGTGTGTCAGGTGTACAGGTATAAAAGGCGGAGTTTGGTGGGGGTGTGTCTGGCTTACAGGTGTGAAAGTGCAGAGAGGTCCTGGAAGGCGCCCTCTGGAATCACAGCGATGTCGTTCCCGTGAAGAGACCTACAGGAAGACAGGAAGTGTGTTTGTACTGGAGCCTCCATGGCGGTAACCATGGTAATGCTCGCACAAAAATGGCCCCCCGTTCAATCCACAGCCGCCACAACTAAGTTCTATATTCAGACATTATGAGAGCTCCATAATGTCTTTATAATGTCTTTCTAAATTGTATTTTTTTAGATTAGGTTTTAAAATTGCTTTGGGCTTTCCAATATAAATCCTGGAGTACTGCAGTTTAAAAAAAAGAAGAACTATATTTATACTGCCTTTATGCAATACAGACAAACTCAGTTATTCTAACGAATAATACAGGTGCACCTGTGGACACAGGTAGAGGGCACTCACAGGAGCCGGAGAGACTTCAATCCATCAAAGGCCTTCACTGGAATGCACCTCAGCCGATTGTAGCTCAAAATTCTTTAAGGTGGGTAGGAAAAAAAAAAAAACACATGCATTGTTAGCCACACTACAGAGGTTTAAAAAAACGTGTTTCTGCAAAGAAATAAGGTGCTCAATCACTAAAGAACGATGAGCAGTCATCAGCAGCTGGCAAATCATTGTTGGGGGCAAAGGTCACATTGTTGGGGGGCAAAGGTCACATTGATGGGGGCAAAGGTCACATATATAAAGGTCACAGCAGAAGGTGCCACATTGAAGAAGCCAGACTCACAGGGTAAGCAGTTCAGACATGTTACTGAAGCTTTGGTTGGACAAGGTGCTGATCTGGTTGTTACTTAAATCACTGGAAGAAAACAAGATCGACAAAGACAAGCATAAATACATCCCTACACACACGCAGGGGGGCCATTTTCAAGATCATGCTGCTGATTGGACGTTTCAAACCAGGGCAGACTGTTAATTCTTTAAGCTATACGCTTACAAAGTTAATCACAAGGGACGCAGTACAGCATTTCACATTCAGTCTGAAGAGGGTGACTTTACTGCTACACAGTTCATCTCCAATCCAACTCCAGCAGAGTACGTATGCATCCAATAGGGACCGCATGTACTCTGTGAGAGTTGATTTAACACTTAACATTACACTGTGTACATGCGCACCAAGCTGATAACTCTAAAACTGCTTTTCAGCAAAATGATCTATAAACAAAGAAAAAACAACAGGCAAAAATAATCAAGAGCTCAAAAAACAGAAAATCGACTCAAACACTCCCATGCACCACACCCTTTAAAACGCAACAGTCTGCTTTTTGCCATTCCTTCTACGGTTTCACTAAAGTCATAAGGTTTGTTTTTAAAATATGCATTTTTTTCTGCATCCAGTAAGAATTACTTAATCATCCCCTGAATGCAGTAAGAGAAAACCAAATTAATAAAACACTTCAGTACGAAAGAACCTACATGAGTGTTAAGTGCCGGTAAGTGGAGAGTTCCTTTGGAACCTGGGTGAACTGGTTTCCGTCCAGATACCTATCAAAGAAATTAGAAAACCAAGTTATTTTCACCGTTGAGGAAATTCCACATTTTCGGTGCTGCAAATGAATATTTTCTTTGGAACAGAAACAAACAACATCTCATATCCCACCCCCCCCCCCCCCCCCCCAAAAAAGCCCAGCTAATCATTTCAAGGAACTGAATGCTTACTGGGATTATTTTACCACTTGCAATGCGCATTCCCCCCCCCCCCCCCCCCATTTTCAACGGCAGCGTCCAACAGTGCACGCCTCTAGGTAATGTTTAAAACATAAACATCTTTTTCATATTTGAGGACAAATTACAGCGAAATGGAACTGTTTAGAGTGCAGTTCAAAGCGGGGCGAGCTGAAAGCAGCCATTCTCCCTCTTAACCCATGGCTCACTTCAAACTGCGTGCATCGAGTTATCCTTCTCAGCAGGGTTTTTCTCTTAAGGGGTTTGATCTTAGGCACTGGATTCAGGTACTGGGGAATTGTTTCAAAGGGAGGGGTGGGGGGGGCTTGGCATTTGGAACATAAACATTGCAATCACGGACTTCATCCCTTCATCTGCGTGTTTATCTATTGTTTCGCCATAATACTTCATCGGTTAATTGTTTTAGAAGCTCACCACAAGCAGATGTGCATTTCCCAACGGGTTGCATTCATCAAACGGAGTGCAACTCAATCTGACGCATGCAGTCACAATGTCGGACAGACTGTCCAGCTAAATGTACTTGTTCAAACTGATGTGCAGATGCGAGCAGTTTTTCATGAAGTGAACTGGTATGGGTTACACAATAGGCTATGCAACAATGCGGACACAAACAAATTTACTCAAATTGAAATTGTTTGTGAATTCTTTTTAGAATTAGAAATATACTTTATATTTGTGCAAAAAGGCCATGTTATATTAGTATTACATGGAGAATTTTGATATATTTTGAAAATAAATGGCGTGTTTCAAAACTGCCAAAATTTTACGTTGCAAATGTTTTCATTCTTAAGCTAAACCTATGGCTAAAAAGCAAGTTTTGTTTAGGCAAAGGTGCGTATGAAGAGAGTTAAGGTAATTGCTATAGCCTACATTTTTATTAACGCTCTTAAAAAGCATGTACTAGAGATGAGCCACAGAAAATATCCTTGTTGTGGACTGTAATGTGATGTAACGCATTGAAATCTCCTGAGATTCTTGCTAGGGTCAAAAATACCTTCGCAGAAATTAAATATACTGCAATATATTGGAAACTTTTTGACTCCAGACTTTTTGAAAAATATAACTTCAAATATATTTTTAAAAATATATTTTTATAAATATGCCATATCTAAAAGCAGCAATTTACCCATATATTGCAGTATATATTTTATTTAAATATTTATTTAGATATTTTCCATCACCGTTAGCACATCCTCAAGTCTTCTCTAAACGGAGGTTTAAGAGTTAAGAAATATGAGATAATACATTCAATCTCCGCAAAACAACCCCGCCGAACACAAACGCCCGACAAAAAATAAATATTGGCGACATCTAATCAAGACATCTATAATAACGGGAGCCGGCGCCTGCCCGCGCGGGCTTCCTGAGTGATATACGCTAATTGAACGGCCCTGCCAGGTGATGCAATCTGCGCGTGCAGACAGTAAGAGAAATGAGAGCTGGCAGCGGCAATTTACCGCGGGTGTGCAGACGCCGTGACGCAAGCCCTTTGTTGGAGATTAACCGATAACCTAATGAAAATGCTAGGTTTTTTTTTTTCGTTTTGACGGATGTTTTTTTTAAACGCTTCACTTTGCGCCTTAAAAAAAAAAAACTGCAGAAAGTGCTGAGCGGGCTCGTTTTCGCCAGATCATCACTTTCTGGTTTCAGACTGGGAGCTTTAATGTCTTTTTTTAAATGTCTTTTTATCGGCGCGCCGTTTTAAAGAGCGCCACCGCTTTGATTTGAGAAGCGCTCGTTTTCACAGGCCTGACTAAAGAGGAAATAAATCAGACACCGCGGGCTTTAACTTCATCACATGATGCTAGCTGATCATTCATCAGTTTTTTTTTTACTGCTACTAAATGATGTGCGCACGCATGTAATGGTGGAGAGCCAGCCTGCTCATATGATGTATGCATGTGTGCGTGTATTTAATGAGCGGGAAAGCGGTGATTGTGTGTATTTTCTACGTGTACGCATGCGTGTAGTTTATGACAGTTTATGATGTGTGGTATATCTGTACATATTCTGAATGTGTTCATGAGTGTGCACACGTGTTTTGTGAGAGGGTGCATGTGGCAAATCTGTGCACATTTTCAAAGGTTTTCATGTGCACCCGTGTGTGTGCTTCTGTGAGAGCGTGTGTGTGGTGTATCTGTACGCACACTGAATGTGTTCATGCGCTTGCATGTGTGTGTTTTACCAGACATTGTGTGTGGCGTATATATATCTACGCATTTTTAATGCATTCACACGTGTGTGACATACGGCCCCTCAGCACAGTTCGTGAGCACGCCCGCATGCGTTGGTGCGTGTTCCCAAAGCGTGTGCGTGAGCACCTTTCCGCATGAACGGACGGCGCCCCCTGCTGGCCACTCACAGCTCGGTGACCTCCCTGGGGATGCCCTTGGGCCAGGTCTTCAGGGAGTGCGTGGCGTACATATATCTACATACGGCCTCTCAGCGCGTGTTCTCAGAGCGTGTGTGTGTGTCTGTGTGTGTGTGTGCGTTCAGCGTCCCAGGGGGTGTTTCCGGCGCCCCCTGCTGGCCACTCACAGCTCGGTGACCTCCCTGGGGATGCCCTTGGGCAGGGCCTTCAGGGCCTTGTTGCTGCAGCGCACCACCGTGTCCAGGCAGGTGCACTCCGCCGGGCAGCGGGTCAGGGGCGAGCAGCTGCTCTCATCATTGCCTTCGCGGCCACGGGCGGAGGAGGAAGAAATAAAACACGCGCTTTAATGCCCCCCCTCAGACCCCATCAAACCGCTCATTACACACACACACGGTCCGCTCTGCCACCGCGTCCAGCTTCTCATCGGGGGTAATATCATATGCGCTGCGTTTTAATAACAGTGACTTACTCCCTCTTAAACCGCTTCATTATTAATGGCACTCTCGGCTTCATTATGACCTTTGATGCCGGCGGATCCATGAGAAGTTCCACTGGGGCCACTTAACCAGTTTACAATCAAGACAACGCGGGGGCGAAAAGCTCACGCTCGCCGTGTGTGGAACAAGCAGCGCAGAACTGCTGAAAATAAGCCTGAAGAGTAGCAGGCGCATAAACACAAAGCTGTAGCTACATCTGCACATGCTACACATGTCTTTAGCATAGAATAACAAAGTAAGAAAAACATATTAATGTATTTAATATATATGCATATATGACCCATTTCCTTTTTTATTACATTTCTGTCGTCCTACTCTTTGCTGCTACGGTCTCCCTGTTTAAATGGTTTAAAAAAAACACCTCTGAAGTAATAATAATAAAGTAAATGAAAGCTAAAGTGAGTTAAGTTAGTAAGATGAAGAAGATCCACCCACCATCGTCACAGGCGAAGTCCTGAATGGCCACATCCTGGATGGGGATCTCCTTCAGGAAGTAGGGGTTTTGGCATCGGGGGTTGCCCGTGACGATCCTCTTCTTCCTCAGCCACTCCCCCAGCCATGCCAGGTGACAGTTACAGTTGAAGGGATTGGCCAGGAGGTTCCTATTGGTCGAGAGGCCAGAAACAGGGGGTGTCACTCAACGGGCAGAACAATCTGTTTACGTGTCGTACGGTTTGACCCCCCCTGAAGTTGATGTTGGGGTTCTGCAATGAAATGAGTCAAGGGAGCAAATGATCACAGTATAAACGAATGTTCTTATTTTCAGTGTCATTTCTGTTGTCGTTGGAATGGTTTGCCACTCAAGAAAGCTGAAAGGACTTCCTGTCTTACACGACTGAGTACACAGTAAAATGTCCACTGTTAATTCAACTCTAGCAGTGTTAATTCAAACCTTGACAGATAACATTTGGTTCCACTCCGGAATGTGGGACCAAACGTTAACTGTTCACACTGCTAGAGTTGAATTAATCAAAATAAATCAAAATTATTTATATAGCGCATTTCACAAACAATTGTTAAAATACACTTCACAGACAACCCTGGCCTAAAGCCCCACAGGAGCAAGGCTAAGGCAACAGTGGCAAGGAAAAACTCCCTGGACATTTTGCTGTGTAGCACCCAGTTCACATGTACAATATCTGCCTATATGTTTAATGTTGTAACATTTAGCCATGTGAAAAATATGGCTACTTCATAAAAAATGAAATTTATCCCTGTCGGTACACTCCTGCCCATCGGTCTCTGTGTATATCTCTGCATTCAATAAATATGGAAATGCGCATTACAAGTATATCTGTCAAACCATTTTAATAGTTTACAACAGTTTCGCCTTATAACGTTTGTCAAATACATCACAAGGAGACGACAAAACAATCTCAAAATCTGAAGACACCATTTATCTGATAAATGCAACACCCCAAACCTTTCAGTCTCATCTTTGCATATAAGGATTGCGTTCTGATCTGTCATTCATCTAGTTACCATCCAGTTCTACAGCACACTGGAGATTGAACCAAATCCACAACTTCAAGCAGCTCAATGAAAATAGCCCAAAACAAAAGAATTGGGTCACGTGAAATAAATTACGTCTCTGATTAGCTTTCAACACCCTGTTCTAATTCAACACATAACCACTGTAACTAAATCTAACTTAACTCTAACCCTAATTTCAAATGTTAATATCCTAAAATCTACCTATCGTCTATTGCACATTGTTTTTAAGGATAATATCACGTGCTAGTACCATGAAAAAATGCAACATGTAAAAGATAAGGTGGAAATTGAACGGAACTGAAAGGAGTGAAGGTCAGTCGAACCAAATTGCCCTGCGAATCAACACATAATTGTGTCCACCGATCTGTCTTTTCTACGTTCACAGTGATTCTATACTTCGATTCTATACTAAAATTACAAACAAGAGAATCGTTCCGGGCCCTGCGAGAAATTGCATTTGCAAAGGTGAATTTGAGGTGTTAGCAATTTTTTCGGCTAATTGAAACGGGCAGCGGTTTTGACGTGCTGTCAGCGCGTACCCAATCAATTAATTTAACCGGCCGATTAAGCGCGGATTGCATTCCATTATTGGACATTTACTTAACGCGAATATTTGGCTGAGCTGTCAATCCGAATGGTGTGACAGGACCGTTTTATTTATTTATTTCTCCAATGGAGAAATCCTAGTCGCCCGTCCCAACGGACAAACGCGCGTTGCAGTCGAGGAGAAATTAAAGTGGAAAAAATAAAAATAAATAAATGACATTTCCCAAAGCTGACAATATGCGCGTGAACAGAACGTACTTGAGAATTCCATTATTTATGAACGCTCTATCTGCAGCCCCCAGGAAGACGAGCAGAATCTGATAAAAGCATTAAAATGACGGGCACTGTGCATAATATCTGCCAGGAAGCCTTCATTTATTGTTGGGCCTGTCATACAGAAGGGGGGGAAAAAACTGTCAACAGACAGAGGTGCTTCTAATAACGCGCGGAAAGCACAAACCCGGCCGCTGCTACACGGAGAATAACACATCGCATTTACAGAGCCGGCGACGGAAACTCAGCAGGGAAATGTAATTAGGCGAACCTGAAATCACTCGGTTTGCATGGATGTCAAAAGCCTCGAATCGAGGAGAACGAGGCGGAGCTGGCTTAAACACTTAGCCTCGGAGACGTTATTATTCTTGGAAGCACCGTTAAGGAGCGTTTCGACGGCAAGAAGAGCAGGTATCAAGGGTGTATTTGAAATTGGCGTAATCCTCGTCTGCCGCCTCATTATAAATGTTTCAACATTAAGCCGGTAAACGGAGACAAAGGAGCTTCAGGTCACGTGGAGACAGGCCTTTCAGAAAGCAGACTACATCTACATTGTCATAACCACTCTATGATATATTGTACAAATCACTCATAGATCCCGATTCAGAAAAGATCTCACACAGAGCTGTTTTTAATGGCGTTGTTACACGGTATAGCTCTGGTGATATAGCCTACACTATAAAACTTGTCTGTACACTATACAGACAAGTTAATCTTATACAAAGTTTTATTTTTATTTTTTTCTTATGCAAAGAGTTACAGGAAGCAATGTCAGTTGCCTACAGTGAATGATTACCTGGACTGAAATGGAATGATCAACCAATCAATAAATCAATATTTATTGTTATATCCTCCTGAGTCCCAGCAGAATCAAAGTTTAAGTATTAAATTTTTTCTACTCTGTGCAAGTATCTTGGATGACAAAAACATGCTGCAGTGAAAGTATTTTGAAATACATTATTTATTTTATTTGTAATGGATGTCTCTTGCTGCACAGTAGAATGTAGGGCCCTTGAGATTAAGATCAGAGACTCGTGTCCCCCTGCATGGATCGAAAATGAACTGGTGGGTCTTAGAAGGACTCTTTTCAAAAAAAGGATTGCTCCAAAGCACCTCACGCTGGATGTTTTCCAGAGGGATTCAAAAATGCAACAGAGAAACCACAATTGAGCTGATTTGGGAAAAACGGGAAAATTATCCCCCGACCGCATTGAGAAAGCGTTCGAGCCGAGCCAGCCTGGGGAACGGTTTGGACACAATCCTTCACCTCCTCCTCAAAAATCGTGACGGCTAAGCTGCAAGCAAACTTTGCGGTGACTTTTTAAGATTACACAGATGTGCACACTGGATGCTGCAACAGTGTTTATGCTGGACAAGCTCCTCTGCAATTAGGCTTTCCACAGACGGTGTCTTTTTCCCACAAGGACAGATCAATCAATCAAATAATAATAATACTAATAAAAAGAAGAAATAATAATAATAACAATAATAAAAGTAATTTCTTTGCATATCCTTTTGCAACAACAGACCTCTTCCAGAGAAGTTACAAACTGCTCTGCGCTGTACTTTTCTTT
The DNA here is from genome assembly GCA_025169545.1 of Anguilla japonica. Lineage (NCBI taxonomy): Eukaryota > Metazoa > Chordata > Actinopteri > Anguilliformes > Anguillidae > Anguilla > Anguilla japonica. Next base: position 62,667,907 of record CM045887.1, read on the forward strand.
ATTTTTATAAAAAAAATAAAATTCTAATAGTTTTTTAGGCATCTCTGCTATCATCAGCAAAAGTAGCTTTGAGGGGCCTACACTGCCTCCTGCTGGTGACAAGCAAGGCTGACAGCGAGTGCAGGGAGTGACAGGGGCTCTCAGGAGTGTCTCATTCTTTAAAGCACAGGAGGGCCACAGTGCCTTCAGGTTTAACTCCAGTCCTGGAGTACCACAGTGTCTGCAGGTTCAACTCCAGTCCTGGAGGGGGCGCTGTATCTGCAGGTTTAACTCCAGCCCTGGAGGGGGTGCTGTATCTGCAGGTTTAACTCCAGTCCTGGAGGGCTGCAGTGTCTGCAGGTTCAACTCCAGTCCTGGAGGGGGTGCTGTATCTGCAGGTTTAACTCCAGCCCTGGAGGGGGTGCTGTATCTGCAGGTTCAACTCCAGTCCTGGAGGGCCGCAGCGTCTGCAGGTTTAACTCCAGTCCTGGAGGGCCGCAGTGCCTTCAGGTTTAACTCCAGTCCTGGAGGGGGCGCTGTATCTGCAGGTTTAACGCCAGCCCTGGAGGGGGTGCTGTATCTGCAGGTTTAACTCCAGTCCTGGAGGGCTGCAGTGTCTGCAGGTTTAACTCCAGTCCTGGAGGGGCCGCAGTGTCTGAAGGTTTTTGGGGTCCTCTCGGCACAGGTGTTTCATTTAAGTCAAGTGATTGGCTCAGGAATCAACACAATTTGTTCATAATTGGCCTTGATTAGCTGCTGATTGAAAGGAAACCAGAAAAACCCGCAGACACTGTGGCCCCCTTGGGATTCAGGAGACACTGGAAGGGAGATTGATGGGCTAAAATACACTGCTCAGCTGTATCCAAAGTGTTTAAGGCTTCAAGGCCTCAATTAAGTATCTGCTACACAATTAAGGTGGCAATGCCTGTGGATTAATCTGTGCTGTTTGCAATGATTGTATTTTTTGATTCTGCCATGTTTTTTTTTTTCCTGTTTCAGTCACCTCTTTCAGTCATGTGACCAGTATAGACCACCCGGTGCAGACATTTTGCAGGGAGTATTTTTTTATTTTTCCAAAAAGAATGAATCCTTTTTTCCTCCACTCGTCTCCACCGTGATGAGCCCACGTTTTTACGACCGTTGAAAAATAAAAGTGTGACGTGGCGTCTCCCCTGAGCGATCGGAGATAATCTGCGTCGTTTTTTCCCGCCGTATCCCGTGGTTCCCCTGAAGAGAGGGGGATTCTGGGAAGGCCCTTATCTCTCACACACGGGGCTTCTAGGCCTCCTCCATCGCTCTAAATCCCACCCGGCCATCCTCTCTTTCATCGGCACGAGCCGTCCGAAGGCTCAGACGCTCGAGCCGTAATTCACTCAGCTTGCTGCAGGCGGCTGCACGTCTGGCTCCCAAACCAACATCCAGAGCTGGGCTCTCTTTTTTGTGTGTGGATATTTTCCCTCTGTAACTTTGTTCTTTTTCTGCTGTTTCACGTGCTTCAAACTGAGAATCTCTGCTGAGTTGCTGCTTGGAACAGCGCGTGAATATATCATCCATCCATCCCATCAGAATAAACACCCTGAAAAAGCAGGAAGTCAGACGACATACGCAGTAATTTCCCATGATGCACTAGCACGGCGCGGGAGTAATGAAACGGTGTGGCTTTCTGAGAACCGTTAGGATAGATTACACTTCGCAGAAACGTGGTTTTTAATTTTTGTTCCTTTCTTCTGAGAACAGCGAAGAGGCAGAACAAACAAACAAACAAACAAACAAACAAACAAACAAACAAAAAAGTAAAACAACACCAGGAGACAGGGGCCCCAGAATTATGTGCAGGGGGGAGGGGGCCCAGAGTACTCACAGGGAGGAGAGAGAGTGTGCGGGGGGGGTGCTGTCCCAGCGTACTCACAGAGTGGATAGACAGTGAGGAGGGGTGGGGGGGGAGGGGGGAGGTGTGTACTCACAGCCTGCGGGGGGGGGGGGGGGGGATGGTCAGTGTACTCACAGCGTGGAGAGAGCATGGGGGGGGGGGGGGGTCAGGGTACTCACAGGGTGGACGGATAGTGTGTGGGGAAGGAGTGCTGTCCTCACAGGGTGAAGTGAGCAGTGTACTCACAGGGAAGAGAGAGAGTGTGCGGGGGGGGGGGGGGTGGGGGTGGGCCAGTGTACTCATAGGGTAGACAGAGAGTGTGGGGGGGGGGGGGGGGTGCTGTCCCAGCATACTCACAGCGTGGGGAGAGCATGGGGGGGTGGGGGGGTCAGGGTACTCACAGTGTGGAGAGAGCATGGGGGGGGGGGGGGGGGGTACTCACAGGGTGGACAGAGAGTGCAGAGTGGGGGGGGGGGGAGGCAGTGTACTCACAGGGTGGAGAGAGCATTGGGGGGGGGGGGGGGTCAGGGTACTCACAGTGTGGACAGAGAGTGTGGGGGGGGGGTGGGGGGGATACTCACAGGGTGGACAGAGAGTGCAGAGTGGGGGGGGGGGAGGCAGTGTACTCACAGGGTGGAGAGAGCAGTGAGGGGGGGTGGGGGGGGGGTCAGGGTACTCACAGGGTGGACAGAGAGTGCAGAGTGTCGAAGGCTCCCGGGGTCATGCCGGTGATCTGGTTGTCGTACAGCGACAGCAGGCGGACGGAGCTGAGGCCGGTGAAGCTGCTGTTGCTCACGCAGCCAATCCGGTTGCTCCGCAGCATCCTGCAGAGAGAGAGAGAGAGAGAAAAAAAAAACACGCCGACTGTTACTGTCGCTGTCTCCCGGCAACAAGACAACCCCCCCTCCGCCCCCCCATCCATGAGGACCGGGCTCAAATCTTAATTAAGATGCGCTCACAGCCAGGCCTGTGCTGAAGCCACACCACTGCCTCAGAGGCAGGGATTACTCTGCATAATTATGGCGGCCATTTTTTATTTATATATTTTTTTTTAAAAAAAAATTTTAATGCCGTGCAGAAGATGCTGCGGTGGCCGTTATTCAGCTCTCAGTCTCGCATTAATAAACACGAGGGCCCGGGAAAGAGAAGAGAGGTGTCCCCATATAGGCCTGTGATTAATCCAGGGTGTGTGCTTATAAGGCTGCAGCCTTCGCATTGTGAACGGCTCGGGCGATCTAACACAGTCAGCCGAACAAGCCAGCTAACACAAAAAACGGGTTCTCACAATGTTTGCTGCAATGTTTCGGCAATGTTACAACACTGACAAAACATTTCAGCAACATTGTGAGAACATTTTCCCCACCAGCCCTCGCTTCTTCTGTGTTCTCACGGTAGTCGCATGTTAATTCGACGCCAGTAAAGAAAGGTGCAGTCCTGACCTTACCCACTGAGGCTGGACGTGAATCACTCCTTATTGATCTGCGCTGGTGACATTTACAGTGAGCGATCAACACAAGGTTAGGCTTGGGCTTATTTTGATTAGCAGTGGCACTGCAGTGGGGGTATAGAGACTGTTCATAAGCCACTGGTGTATCAACGCCATGCATGATTTAGGCTAGTCATGAGTACGGTTTCGTGCAGTGAGGTGATACGATATGACATCAGTAACTCGCTGATTTGAGCCAATCATGTTTTCCTGAGGCGAAACCTTCAGTTAGTCTGTAGCTCTTTGGGGATCTCGACCTCTCTCTCTGAAACATCTTCTCTCTCTCGTCACAGGTCTGGATTAAACTGGATTTCGGAAACATCTCTCTCTCCCTCATCACAGGTCTGGATTAAACTCGATTTCAGAAACATCTCTCCCTCTCGTCACAGGTCTGGATTAAACTGGATTTCGGAAACATCTCTCCCTCTCGTCACAGGTCTGGATTAAACTGGATTTCTGAAACATCTCTCTCCCTCGCCACAGGTCTGGATTAAACTGGATTTCTGAAACGTTTCTCTCTCTCCCTCATCACAGGTCTGGATTAAACTGGATTTCTGAAACATCTCTCCCTCTCGTCACAGGTCTGGATTAAACTAGATTTCGGAAACATCTCCCTCTCTCACCACAGGTCTGGATTAAACTGGATTTCTGAAACATCTCTCTCTCTCCCTCTCGTCACAGGTCTGGATTAAACTGGATTTCTGAAACATCTCTCTCGCCACAGGTCTGGATTAAACTGGATTTCTGAAACATCTCTCTCTCTCTCATCACAGGTCTGGATTAAACTGGATTTCTGAAACATCTCTCTCTCTCATCACAGGTCTGGATTAAACTGGATTTCTGAAACATCTCTCTCTCTCGTCACAGGTCTGGATTAAACTGGATTTCTGAAACATCTCTCTCTCTCGTCACGGGTCTGGATTAAACTGGATTTCTGAAACATCTCTCTCTCTCGTCACAGGTCTGGATTAAACTGGATTTCTGAAACATCTCTCTCTCTCATCACAGGTCTGGATTAAACTGGATTTCTGAAACATCTCTCTCTCTTGTCACAGGTCTGGATTAAACTGGATTTCGGAAACATCTCTCTCTCCCTCATCACAGGTCTGGATTAAACTGGATTTCAGAAACATCTCTCCCTCTCGTCACAGGTCTGGATTAAACTGGATTTCGGAAACATCTCTCCCTCTCGTCACAGGTCTGGATTAAACTGGATTTCTGAAACATCTCTCTCGCCACAGGTCTGGATTAAACTGGATTTCTGAAACATCTCTCTCTCTCTCGTCACAGGTCTGGATTAAACTGGATTTCTGAAACGTCTCTCTCTCTCGTCACAGATCTGGATTAAACTAGATTCGGAAACATCTCCCTCTCTCACCACAGGTCTGGATTTAAACTGGATTTCTGAAACATCTCTCTGTCTCGTCACAGGTCTGGATTAAACTGGATTTCTGAAACATCTCTCTCTCTCGTCACAGGTCTGGATTAAACTGGATTTCTGAAACATCTCTCTCTCTCGTCACAGGTCTGGATTAAACTGGATTTCTGAAACATCTCTCTCTCTCTCGTCACAGGTCTGGATTAAACTGGATTTCTGAAACATCTCTCTCTCTCGTCACAGGTCTGGATTAAACTGGATTTCTGAAACATCTCTCTCTCCCTCATCACAGGTCTGGATTAGACTGGATTTGGGATGGCGGGGGGCGCAGAGGGACACTCACAGAGTCCGGAGCCCGCTGAGACCCTTCAGCATGCGGTAGTGCACGTTCTCCAGGCGGTTCCCGGTCAGGATGAGCTCGTTGACCCCCCCGGCCCCCTCGAACGAGCCCTCCTCGATGTCCGTGATTTTGTTGTTGCTCAGGTTTCTGCGGGGAGCGGGAACACAAACGGAACCCGGCGGTTACCATGGCATCGCGGCAGAACGCTCGGAGCCACCACAGATTCCGCACGGTCACCAGATACTCAGCTCTGTTCTGTACTCTGTGACGCTGAAACCTCGTCCCCTTACTGAAGCCAACATGTTCCAATTTTACATTATATATCTGTTCTGCAAATTCAAGCAAAATACTGTGGCAGTGGATGGTCTCCACTGTAAAATATCACCGCAAACTGGAACCCCCTGTAGTTACTAAATGGGAGAATGTAGGAGCTGTGTATCTAGTAATCAACAATATCTGTGGTATCGCAGCCGAGTATCTGGTGAGTCTCTGATATCTGTGGTATGGCTTTCAGAAATGACAGTGGTTCCTCTGCTCAAGGACTGCTCTCATATCCCCTGATATCACTGGAATAAAGGCGTCATATGAAAGTGCTTAAGGTGTGATGGGAGAGTGCTTCTGGTACACCTTGAGCCGTCTGAATGCTGAATGGCTGTGATTGCACTAACAATAAACGCGATTGATCCGCCCACACACACACACACACACGCACACACACACGCGCACACACACACACACACACACACACACACACACACACACACACACACACACACACTCACACACACACACACACATATATATACACACACACAACACACTCCACATTTTCACACACACACACACACACTCACAACGCACACACACACACACAACACAAGGCACATATCACAACACGCACACCATTTATTATAACCTCCATTCTGCCAGCTCCCTGAAAACCTCCAACAGGAGCAGTGTGTGCGTCGTTTATTATTGTGTGTGTGTGCTGCCTTTGTGTTGTGTCTTTGTGTGTGTGTGTCTTTGTGTGTGTGTCTGTGTGTGTGCGTGCGTGTGTGTATGTGTGTCTATGCGTGTGTGTGTGAGTTTCAGAGGCAGTACACTCACATTTTTCGGAGCTGGGGGAGTTTCTTGAAGATGCCGGTCGCTTCCAGAACGGTGAACTCGTTGTTGTTGAGACGACTGGATGAAAGGAAGAGAAGATGAAGAATAAAGGGTTCAAAGCCTCACTACTGAGGGCCTTCAGAGAGAATCCACTCGCCTAAACGCAAACGTGACACATTAGGAAGGTCAAATACTCTCCTCAAAACAATAAAAAACAAAGAATGCAAATTTTAGTACACTGTTAGTTGGAAACATTGTTTGCCATTTTGTTTTTCTGTCTCGATGATTGCGTGCAAGGTCACATAGTTCACTTGCTCAGATTCCATACGAGAGACCCCCCCCCCCCACCCTCCCCCTCCTCGCCCACGGCCCAGTGCATCGTGGGAGGCGACTCACAGCTCGGCCGTGTACTGGGGGATGTGGTCGGGGATGCGCGTGAGCTTCTGATTGGAGCAGTCCACCGTGGTGCCCTCGCACCTGCACTTGTCGGGGCAGGCCAGGTCGGCGAAGCAGTCGCTGCCCAGCTTGGAGCGGTAGTCCTCCGTGCCTGCGGGACACCGACAGGTGCGCGTCACTCAGGGAAACCGCGGCAACGTTCCGGAGCGGGGGGGGAGGCGGGGGCTGTTAGTACACAGGGAGGTTTACAGGAGCGAAGGGGGCGGGGCTCGGAACACCGGGGAGAGGGGCCGACGGAGTTCCTTATTGGTCAAGACTGAGGACACAAATAGATAAAGTGGGCGGAGCAATCAGGAGCCGCCAGGAAGTGGAGTGATTCTGGAGCAGAGGAACTCGTTTGTCTCCATTATAGAAAAAGGACAGGAATTTGGGTCCTAAGCCAGCAAAAGAAATTAAATAAAAACAATAATTTAATAAAGGGGAATGAGACTCCCTCTCGAGTCCGTTTCTGTTTCCTCAGCTGAAGGAACAGACAGATCCTTCTTTTTTCTAGACAGTGGCAGACAGCCCCTCGTGAGAGCCACCCCCCCCCCCCCCCCCCCATCCCCCACCCCCCACAAACCCCACCACCCCCGATCCCATCCCACAAGATGTCATGCACTCGTCAAAAAAAAAAACTCAAAACGTTCCTTCTAGTACTGAACCGCACAAGAGGGCCGTGTCTTCTGGCTTTCCCAGGCTCGGAGGACACTGCAAGACATTCCATGGTGCTTGACAGAACCATGCTTTACTCATACCGTGCAACCACATGGTTAGATCAAGCACAAAAGAAAGACCTGCTGAATTTCCTGCTCTAGGGCGAGGGGGAGGGAGGGAGCGAGGGAGGAGGGGAGGGGGGTTGGAGAGAGAGAGAGTGAAAGTGAGGGGGACAGTGTGGGACAGGGGATAGAGGGATGGGGGGGAGAGGGAGGGAGGGAGAGAGAGAGAGTGAGGGGGAGACAGTGTGGGACAGGGGATAGAGGGATGGGGGAGAGGGAGGGAAAGAAGGAAGGAGGGAGAGAAAGAGAGAGGAGGGGGGGAGGGGGGGATGGAGAGAGGGAGAGAGAGAGTGAGGGGGACACAGTGTGGGACAGGGGATAGAGCGATGGGGAGAGGGAAAGGAAGGAGAGAGAGAGTGAGGGGGACACAGTGTGGGACAGGGGATAGAGGGATGGGGGAGAGGGAGGGAGAGAGTGAGGGGGACACAGTGTGGGACAGGGGATAGAGGGATGGGGGCGTGGGAGGGAGAGAGGAAAGGAGGGAGAGAGTGAGGGGGACACTGTGGGACAGGGGATAGAGGGACGGGGGGGCGTGGGAGGGAGGAGGTAAAAGAACAGAGGAAGACAGTGGCAGGAGATTTGCAGCAGCGTTGGCATGGACAGAAGCGAGGTTCACGGTAGTACAGGAGCACACAGTCACACACAGCGTATGTCCCCCTCTAACAGAACACGCCTCCACCTCAGCCCTTCACTTCAAACGCTCAGGGAACCCGCAGAGGATAAAAATATACTGTCGTAATGCACAGGTGTTTGGGTGCGGAGGGTGGGGGTGTTGGGGTGGGGGGGTCCTGGGGGGGGGGGGGGGGGGGGGGTGAGACAGCACATGGGGGAGAACAGTTGGGGCACAGAGGGGGGGGAGCTGCAGAAACACAGAAGGTGCTGTAGCTGGAGGGCAGGTGTGTTACTTACAGCCGAAATGGTGAACTCCTGAAATTAGGCCGGAGAGCCAGGAGGGAAAAGAGGACACAGTGTTTCATCCTTTAGCTCTCTAAACCCCCCCCCCCCCTTCCAGCAGGTCATGTGACCAAGCCATCGCAAGCTACCACGGTAACCAGGGCCCAGTTGTTTATAGGAACCCCCCCCCCCCTCAGGAAGAAACAAAAAATAAAGAAATAAGTTGGAAAAAGTTTGAGATTGGAGGTCATTTCCGTTTCAGCCTAAATTTAAATTCAATTCTTGGACAATTAAAAAATGCCCATAGTGTTTAATGAAAACAAAAAATAATAATAACAACAGCAATAATAATAAAACATACAATATCTATAAACTGGAACTGACTTCAAATCTGGTATACAATAAAAAGTCCAGAGCAACTGTCCTGTGACTTCCGTCTCCAAATCAGAGAGAGGCCCCCTCACGTTTTGGCTAAGAGGCTAACGGCTGCCTTCGGGCTGCTCGAGGAAGTTCCCCCCCCCCCCCCCCCCCCCCCCCCCCCCCCCCCCCCCCCCCCCCCACCTGCCTCATTACACGGTGCCCTCGACTGGCGTCCCCAGCTGAGGCCTTTCTGAGGTTATCAACAAATGAAACACTTGCCGCAAATGCGTTAGTACAGTCTCGTCAAAGCACTCAGAGGCACGGCAAGCTCGCGCCGAAAACTCCACAGGGGAAAGAGGAGAAAATGTTAATTTGCCTAATTAAAGGGGTTGAACTATCGCTGTTCTCCCTTGCAGTTACGGAGTATCAACAGAGAATAATTGCTCGGCGTTGGATGAGATCGTTTAGGGAAGCGTTTTAAGCTACGGCTTGCTGACTGATCAGCGGCGTATCCAACGTGACACACTTGAACTGAATGTCTTAAGAATGAATTAAAAAAAACTGGCTTTTGTACAAAAACTATATTTTTAACAATGCTTTGGAATGAAACTCCTACGCTACATGATTATAAAAAAAGAATGGTTAACATTCATAGGAAAAGCACTTCAGTTAGACCCTTGATGGACTGAAAATTCAATCAAAGAGCTAACGCTTGCACACTGATGAAATGCCAAGTGACAGATGAACTGAATACATTTTTAAAAGCTGTTAAATATTCATTGTATTTACAAGCACTATCAAACACAAAGAAGTGAATATGCATAATTATTATCTTTTTTCCCCGTTTCGAGGTGCCTGTCGGAAAAACTGCTACAAACACCACATCATGAAAGAACTTCTGAAATGCAGTGTACACACACAGAATCCAAGAATATGGATACACATTGGCCTTTCACTCACAAAGGTAGAGAGTGCCTGTACGGTCACCAAGGCAACGAAGAGCCAGGGTTACATGCAAACCAGGAATAATGAAGCAGGACTGATGGTTGGTGTCATCACCAGAGAGAAGCTCCACCAATCACAGATGCTGTTGATAACAAGAGATGGAACAACAGCAACAGCGATTGGTGGATAGCTTTTGGCTACACTTCCTGGATACCATAAGGGACCCTGGAAGTAGAGCCAGGAAAGTATCCACCAATCACCATCTGGGCTACTCCTCGGGTAACTAATGTTACAACCGCATGATATTTGCCTGGCAACGTCCAATACAGCTACCCACTGTAATAGAGACTGATATGTCATTTTTTACTAATCATAAGGTAATAACCCTATGAGTCTTTATTATGTAGCAGCACTGGACCTCAACCACACAAATATCCTGCATTAGTAGTGTCCGTTCCTGTGGAATTGCCCATCTGTGTTGTTCTGCGTCTGATTACCAACGTGCTCTGTGATTGGTGGAGCTCCTCCGTGGTTTCCATACCAACATTCCATCTCTGTTCTATTACGTCTGATTCATCCACAGGTTTAAAAAAAAAAAAAAAAAAAAAATTGTTTTGTGAACAGCTACTGAACTTAGGTGGTGGACGTGTCAGTCATCTCCAGTGCTGCTTCCGAAACATGCGCAAAGTGCTGTTACTGAAAAATCAGGCTGGGAGGGGGGTGTGTGTGTGGGGGGGGGGGGGGGGGTGGGGGTGGGGGTACTCTTTGGGTGAGCAGCCATAGCACCACACCTGAACGACCTACCTGGAATGAAATACTGTTCTTTTGCTAAACAAGAGAGGAGATAGACAGAGAAAGACAGAGCTGAAGGGTGACTAGAAGAGGACAGAAATAAGTGTGTGTCTGCGAGCATACATGTATGGTGTGTGTGCACGTGTGTATGTACTGTATGTGTGTGTCTGCGTGCATACACATATGGTGTGTGTGTATGTGTGTAACTGCTGTAAGTGTGTGTCTGTGTGTTGTGTGCTTCACTGGAAATACAGTGCTGTTCATCTTCACTGGACGTTATAAGGAAAATGGGTGTACAGTATGACATCATCACCTTGATTTATACCCAAAGGAACAAGGAAAAAGTGGGTGGGAGCAGGGTGGAGGAGCAGCCGGGTGGAGCGGAGCGGAGGGGAGGGGAGGGGGCGTGTCAGAGCGTGGGTCGGGCGGGGAGGCGGGGCCGGTTACCTGAGCAACGGAACTTCTTGCTCTTGATCTGACCGATGCGCTTGTTGGCCAGCCGGCGGGGGCTGGTGCAGCGGGCGCCGCTGGTCTCGATGGGGTTGTCCTGCAGGTAGTCGGCCAGCCACTTCAGGTGGCAGTCGCAGATGAACGGGTTCTGGGCCAGGTGCCTTGGAGGAAGCCAGGCCGTTTATTTTTAAATAAAAAATTTTTTAAAAAGTTTCAGGTGAGAGAAACACGCGTGAAGCGTGTTGGTGAGAGAGCCAAGGGATTCCCCCGCAGGTTATCACAACCCTTTCCTGTTTCCTTGTGCGTGAGAGATCTCCTCACCCCACAACACCACCTTCCCTGTGGGACTTACTATTACCTTACACTACTACCCAGAAAGACACTGTTCATTCTGAAAGCTTCCTGTCCTAATTCTTGCCAAAAAACAAATAGAGTTCCCTGACACACAACAGTATAATAAACAATGGTAAAATGCCCTTATGGAAACTTATATTGAAATAAAACATAGTTCCAATATACTGCAAAACGTCACAATATATAGGCAAGCAAATTGTTGCAAATACTGCAATACCTTACACAACTGCAAAATATATTTTTCCTTTTCTATATTTCAGTATAAGTCTGCATATCTTAAATATATTGCAATATATTGCATTTCTGTAAGGGAACAGTAGGGACCACAGTAGCTTATATAAGCAGATAGTTCATTCTACTGTCAAAGACCAAAAGTGGAGACTGTACAGTGATATCTCTATCAAAAACAGCACAGACAAACTGTGAGGGAGAGAAACCTGTTGTAACTGTTTCAGGCATTTTCAAGCGGAAGACCCGCGGGAGGGAAAAAACTCAAAAAGCAAATATTACATACAGCGTTTGGATGGCTCGAAGGGCGGCGAACGTTCCTTTGGCGATGGTTTGGAGCTTGTTGTCGTAGAGGGAGAGGAGGTTCAGGTTGTGCAGATCTTGAAACGCGTCCACACGCAGGCAATTAATCTTGTTGGCGTTCAGAAGGCTGACAACATGAGAAAGAAACACGGATTGTGTAAAAAAAATAAAAATAAAAAACCTACTCCAGTTCACTGCAGGTCCGTTAGTGCTTTTGTCAGGTCTACTGGATCATCTGTACATTATATGGACCATATATGAAGGACTAACAATTCATGATTCTACATCCAGCGGGACTTCTGCTCAGAATGTGTTTCGCATTTGCTCTGGTTTCAGGCAACGACTGTTTCGAAAAAAATATATGAAAAAAAAAAAAATTGAGGGAAATATTATCGCCAGATTTTTATCTTAAACCAAACAAATTTTTTTTTTTTTAAAGAAATCCTTAAAGGAACCGGCTGAACAAACAGCATCAGAGATTAATCATTTTCAGGCGTGCTCGTCCTGTGGCTCTGGAAACGTCGAGCCGAAAGGAATGCGCTCGTTTGTACGAACGCACGCTTCGCCAATACGCGTCTGGAAGCCGCCGTTTTCTGAAGAGCGGGCTGAATCTGGGGGGGGGGGGGGGGGGGGGGGGGGGGGGGGGGGGGGGGGGGGGGGGGGGATTCTCTCAGAGGTAGCGTCCGGTAAGGCCCGGATTTGACCCGGATTTGGCCGGATTCAGTCCAGATTTGGCCCGCGGCGCGGCGCGATGCGTAGGAACACGTCATGTCATCAACACTTCCTCAGGAATGCGGGGTTAGCGGCAGGAAGTTGTGATTTCAGTAATACTGCCCCCCCCCCCACCTCCGCACCCCCTCGCCCCCCACCGCCAAATCTTCTGAAGCCCAGACACGCCCTCCCCAGGCGCTGTCACACGTGTGCTGTCTCTGATCACAGCAAGCGCGACAAAAAACAAAAACAGATCATCTCGATACCCCAGATTTTCCTCAAAAGGCATTTCTGAGAAACATCTAGGCGGAGAGCTTCTGTTGTTTTTTTGTATGTTTTTGTCTGCGCGTCCTGAGAAATAAAACTACAGGCCCATCGCAGAAATAAGACGGTTTCCGTGGGCGATGAGAACATTCAGGCCAGCGCCTGACGCGGTGGCACCTGCGGCGCATTTCTGAGTGGATTCGTCAGCGCGCGGGGATCAGAAGCCCGACGGACTTCCTGTCGTCAGACGCTCCGGCGTTACGCCCACTTCCTGTCCCGTGAGGTTTAAAAGCCGCGCGCGGAAGGCGTCTCGCAAAAGATCCCGCTAAATATCACACAAAAAAACGCCACATCTCCCTCCTGTGGGGGGCGCTACGCTACACTCCCTCATCAGCCCCCCCATGCCCCCCAGTTGGGATTCCCCTCACTGAAACCCCAGGAGCCACCAGATAATGCTCATGCGCTAACCCCCCACCCCCCCCCCCCGCCCCCCCCCCCCCCCCCCCCCGCGCGGCTCCCGGGCTGTAATCGGTCTCTGGAGCTGGCAGGCCAGAGCGGCGGTAAGCCAGCTATTTGGCGGGATAATCCCTCATAAAATGACAGCGGCGCGTTGAGGGGGGGGGGGGGGGGAGGCGCCAGCCCCCCCCCCCCCCGCCCGCCCGCCAGGCCGTTTACATTTCGCTAGCGAGCGCGGCGGCGGCGGCGGCGGGGAAGATAAGCACATTGTGCTCCCTCTGTCCCCAGCGATGGCCTTTTGGCCGCTCTGCAACTCGGAGAGCTCCTTGTGACAACTTCATCTGCCCCCCCCCCTCACCCCCCATCCCACCCCCCGGGAGCAGCTGGCTGCCCCATGTCTCATCTACCCCACCCCCCCCCCCCCCCCCCCACCACCACCCCCCCGCCTCCGCGACTCCACACAAAACGCACTTCGCTCACACTGCCCCATACGAGGGAAAGGACTGCGAGAGAGGGAAGGCGAGGTGAATGACTGGATGAATGGATGGATGAATGAAATATAATAAACTGCGTGTGTAATCCCTTAATGCGATGTTCCGGGTGGCCTGCCGCTCCATTTTACACTTACAGTCACATTCAGCCGCTTTTTTTTCTTCCTTTTTCTGCAGACGCTGTCATCCAGCGCGACTTACCGCGGCTTACGAGAGCCTTTCAGCCACGAGAGGAAGCCGAGTGAGGGTTCTAGAGCCACGGCGGTCTCTTCGCTCCCGCCAAAACAGCGTAGCGATTTAGCGCAACTCGTTCTACTCGCACACCCTTTTTTACGTCCAATGGAAACGCTTAAAAACGACGAGCGCGCGGAACGCGTAAACTCAAACTCCGTCTGACGACCGGGATAAATTTTACGCATTCTCTTCTTTTTTTTACACCACGCTCAGATTAAAAAAGCGGTTTAGCTGATTTGAATGTTCACTCACAGCAGCTGCAGGGAGAAGAGCCCCTCGAACAGGCCCTTGGGGAGCTCGGTGATTTTGTTTCCGTACAGAACCCTGAAACAGAGGAAAAAAAGGATAAAAACAAAAACATGTTAAGATATTCCACGGATACGAGACAAGACGAGCACAGCACAGCACTGGGCATCGGGAGCAAGCGGAAAACCCGCAAACTTAACATCCCGTTAGCCTTGTCTCACTGACCGCCATTTTCACCCAAACTTAACATCCCGTTAGCCTTGTCTCACTGACCGCCATTTTCACCCGAAGCAACATTAAATTAACAACAAATAGCACACACACACACACACACACACACTCTCACTCTCTCTCAATAACAGCAGCATTTCAGTGTTTTCTTGCGCGGATTGAAAAGGCCCGTCGTCTCTGTGCTGGTCGCTGGATGCACTTTTCTGGAAGGGGCCCCAGTAGAACGTGCCGCTCGGGGCTTGAAGATCCCACCAACGGAGAAGCTTTTGAACAGGGTCCCCCCCCCGGAGGTGGGAGGGGGGGGTAAGAAAAGCAGAGTGAGAGAGAGAGAACAAGAGAGAGGAAGAGAGAGAAAGAGAGAGTCCCGCTTCTTCCTGTAAACCCCAGAGCTTCATTAAGGTCCGCTTGCCAGAGGTCGGTGAGGAGAACAAGGTCTAAGTGACTTCAGAAACAACAAAAAAAATCTGCTGGATAAACACCGCCATGGTCTGTATATGAAAACCATGTGTGCCCCCCCCCCCCCCCCCCCCCCCCCCCCCCCCCCCCACCCCCAACAGCACCCCTGCTGGAGGGAGGAGTCATGGCCTTGACGATCCGGTGTTGCACTAACCCCTCGACGAGCCATCAAAGCACTCTGGGACATCCCGCTGACCGCGGCGGAGGCTAACGGTACACATTCAGGGTCACAGGCTCTTCTGACCGGGTTAGGTAGCGCCCTCTGGTGGGAGGGAGGGGAACAAGCCAAGGTCCTGATACATTCCAGCCAACTCCCCCCCCCCCCCCCCCCCGCCCGTCTTCTCGTGGCGCTTTTCCATGGAACTTTTCCTTTTCTTTCTCTCTTCCTTCCTTCCGTTCCACCTTTCCATGCTCAGCCTCGCAGGGAAGGGATGGCGGATGAGCGGGATTCCCCCGTCCCCTCCGAGGCGGCCATGACGCCCGTGAGTAATTTACGGCGAAGACGCGCTCTCAAAAACAAACTCCGCGTCTCAGGGGTCGGCTCTCGGGCGCTGGCGGGAAGGCAAGCCGCGCGCGGGCGGGAAAGAGGGGCGGGGACGTCCCGGGGGCCACCAACGCCGCCAACGCCGCTGTACCTGAACAATGGCGGACATTGAGCCCGGCCCTGAACGCGGGCCGGAAGCTTCCGGAACAACAGCCACCCAACGGTCACCTTCGCGGCCGCCAAAGCAAGCAAAGGAAGATGGGAAGGGACGTTCCCCACACGGACACTCACAGGGAGTTCAGAGACCGCAGGCCCAGGAAGGCATCTGGAGCCAGCTCAGAAATCTGGTTGTTGCTCAAGTCTCTGTGAGAAGGAGAGAGAGAGAGAGAGAGAGAGAGAGAGAGAGAGAGAGGAGAGAGAGAGAGAGAGAGAGAGAGAGAGGGGGGGAGAGAGAGAGAGAGAGAGAGAGAGAGAGAGAGAGAGAGAGAGAGAGGGAGAGAGAGAGAGAGAGTATAGCATCAGTGTCTGTTATGGGATTATAGCATCAGTGACGCTACGTAAATACAATAGGGTAAGCCCCACAAAAGGACTGTTATACCAAAGGGAAATATCCCTTTAAGAGTTGCAAACCCAGTTCTCTAATTATTACGCTATGCTGCCATCCTTATAATTATAATAATTTTTTTTTTTTAATTGAACAATATACGACTTGGTGCAAAACAAATGACCACATCCCTTGGCATAGCGATGCGAGAATGCCTCGGTAGTGCTATTTGCTGAGCTACCTGTATTTGGGTTTCTGTGTGTGTGTGCGTGTGTGTGTGCGTGCGTGCGTGCGTGTGTGTTGGCGCGTGCGTGCATGCGTGCGTGCGTGCGTGCGTGCGTGCGTGCGTGTGTGCGTGCATGTGTGTTGGTGCGTGCATGTGTGCGTGCGTGCGTGCGTGCATGCGTGCATGCGTGTGTTTGTGCGTGCGTGCGTGCGTGCGTGCGTGCGTGCGTGTGTGTTGGCGCGTGCGTGCGTGCGTGCGTGCGTGCGTGCGTGCGTGCGTGCGTGCGTGCGTGCGTGTGTGCGTGCATGTGTGTTGGTGCGTGCATGTGTGCGTGCGTGCGTGCGTGCATGCGTGCATGCGTGTGTTTGTGCGTGCGTGCGTGCGTGCGTGCGTGTGTGTTGGCGCGTGCGTGCGTGCGTGCATGCGTGTGTTTGTGCATGCGTGCGTGTTGGTGCGTGCGTGCATGCGTGCGTGCGTGTGTTTGTGCGTACGTGCATGCGTGTTGGTGCGTGCGTGCGTGTGTTTGTGCGTGCGTGCGTGCGTGTTGGTGCGTGCGTGCGTGCTTGTGCGCTTTGTAAGGACAGCAGGGCCTGTACTCACATCCGTCTCAGCTTCTTGTAGGGGGAGAAGGCCCCAGGCGGAATGACCTTGATGGCGTTCTGCTCCAGGCGGCTGCAAACACAGAAAAGCACATTTTGAAACAGCGCACAAATAAATAAAAAATAAAACAAACAAGCAATGCCCTGATCCAGACCCCATACCACCCTGTATCCTTGTCATATTAAACTCCTGATGCTAAGCAGCCATACCACCCTGTACCCTTCTCATGGCTAACTGCTGAAGCTAAGCAGCCATACCACCCTGTACCCTTCTCATGGCTAACTGCTGAAGCTAAGCAGCCATACCACCCTGTACCCTTCTCATGTCAAACAGCTGAAGCTAAGCTAAAATTTTAAACAACAAAAGAAAGAAACCATGACAATGCCTAGTGCTGAAACTCGTTGGATTTAAACAAGTGTAGCTGGAGTAGTTCTGTTTTTAAAGTACCGAAGATGCCCATGTATGGGCTGGATTAAAGTTAGATGAGGATTTGCTGGAAAAAAAGTGAGATTGCTACTGACAGAGGTGTTGATAGACCAGTAGCGGACACTCTTCCCTCTGGCCAAAACATTAAGTCCAAAGCCCAAACACAGTGATGGGGACACTGTGCTGTGTAAGGTGCCGTTCTTCACATGGGGGAATCAAACAGACGCCCTGACTCACTGGCATCATTAAAAGACCCCATGGCACTTTGCGGAAAACCAGGGGTGCTCGCCCTGATGACCTGGTCAAATTACCAGGAAATTGACATGGTGGCATCTGGTCAGCCAATCACCTTCTACATCTGACAGGTGATGCAATTCCCAGTATTCCCTGTCCTCTCTGATTCCCCTGGTTCTTAGTGCATTAAAGAAATGGGCTCTTTTATGTCCTACCTGGTCAAATGAAAATGACTGCGTGAGCAAGGAAGTAAATGTGGTGAGTTTCGGCAAAAGTGCTGAATAGATGAACCAGAAGGCTGTAGGGTCAAACCCTGAAATAAAGCAAATGTGTTTGAACCTTTGTTCAGAGTACTTTCCCAAAATGTCCCTTCAATGTTGCAAGGTGCGCAAAGGCTTTACAGAATATGGAAAAAAAATAATAATCATAAAATGAAGGCAGCAAGTTGAAAATCCTGGGATGGTATGCAGGAAGACAGTTTGGGAATAAGCAGATTCAGTAGGTGGAGCTCGTCCTCCTCTGGTCAGCTCAGGGTGTGCATTTTTTTAGAGACAAGACACGGATGAGTCACGTTTCAGTCCATCTAATGAGGCCGGGACTGGTCCAGGGTAGACACTTTCCCCAGGTAAGTGCTTCACTCGCCCCAATAAGAAACCGGGTGCAAATGCTTAGTCAGCGTACTTCTCTTCGTCTTTAACGATTAACCAGGCTGTACCGCTAAGCTCTCAATACATACCAGAAAAGGCTACACATTTGTCCATTTGATATTCTCATCTCAACATATTCATTAGGATTTTAACAGACTCTGCAGAAAGGGGAAATTGTATGTGCAAATAAGGAATCCTCCTGACTGCGATAAACCCAGAATCAATAAAATAATTATGCAGGTAATTAAATATGTAGACCAGACCCCTTCCACCAGCCCTCCCCCCTTTTTTTAAAGGGATGTGTGCAGATTTGCTTTTTGGCAAACCTTCCCCTGCCTCACAGTTCTCTCTTTAAAAAAAAAAAAAAAAAGACCCAGACATCTTGTCTAGGTATCTTTTGGATTCAAACGCGCACGCATTTTTTTTTTTATGACAGCTTGCGTATGCAGTCTGTGCGGAGCACAGCCAAGGTGACCGATCCACGAGGAGAGACGAGAGAAATTCTCACACACACACACACACACACACACACACACACCGTCTGAGATGAATTGCGCAGGGGCTTGTAGTCAGGAAGAATTCCATTAACAAAGGCCATTACTTTAAAACCCAGAGAGAAAAAAAAGCCACAATTTTCCAAAAGTATCACACAAGGCGGCCATTTGGGCTTTTCTGCTCAGATCTTCCCCCTCAGAACTTGCATGCAGGGGAAAAAATTATTATATAAAAAACATACACACACGTACATACACACACACACACACACACACACACACAATTTGTGGGGTACTGTCAACAGCAACACAGCTTTTTTTTTTTTTTTTTTAAGACAGACTGGGGAATGCTCGATCCCCCTGCTGGTCCTGTGTTGTCGTTTCATCCGTCTCAAAATCGACTGTGTCTTCCAGAGCAAAGTCCGAGCCTGTCTGTTGTCCCGTGAAGAATCTAATTAGACACCAATTTGGCACCCGCGACACAGGGAATAAACAACCATCTTTAATTAAATCTCCGTGACCTCAAACGAGACCAGGGTGCCTTTCACCTTCTGGAACGGGACTACAGTGCTCAGATTTGTCCGTCCACTGGCAGAGAGCAGTGGAGTCTCCCAAAACATCCACCAACATACAAATCTCCGATAATCGACTAAAAATGCAACCCATTATCCTCCAACCCATCAAACCATTTCAGTTAAGAGTATTTCTTAACGATGCTGTATAATTAATTCTGTGCATCCGCCGCAGGGCTGTCTGATTTTGAGGCCTCGATGCCTGGCGGTACTAATGCACTTTGAAGGCATTTCAAACCGCCGATGTCGTGCGCAACAGCACGCGGGCAGACGGTTCATAAATTATTATCAAAGGGCAGCTGAAGCACTCGCAAACATTAGCCTGCACCGGATGGATTTTTCCCTTCAATATCTTCCCCATAATGATGCTATTTGAAACCAGAATTTCAAATGAGGTATTAGGAGGCTTAGCAGAAAATCCATGAATAAAGATGTATTAAAAGGTTGTCTCGGACTGTACTGATCATTAATTACACTGCCCACCTTTTATTAATTTGTACTTTTTTTTTTTTTTTGCAGAGCATATGTCCTGAGATTAAAAAAAGATTCCAGTCTTGATATTGGCAACCTCACGAAAAAAAAAAATGAAGATATGCTTGTAAGTGGAAACCGGTTCATGAACTGTAATCATGTGCAACACTGACAGGAAGGGGAGAAAAATGAACTTGTCTCTTGGCTGGGGAATTTGTATTTATTTATTTATTTAGGTATTTTGGCTGAGAGTCGGGTGACGGATGGGCTCACAGGCGCTTTATCACGAAGGTGAAGATGCGCTCGTTTTTCACCCAGAACTAACATCTCCATTCCAGGGCGACGTTGCCAGAAGCACGAGGCGACCGGCCAGCGCGAACTGTCAAGGCCACGGTCGCGTTTTCACGGTTGCGTTTCCGTGGCAGCGTTTCCGTGGCAGTGTTTCCACGGTGGCGTTTCCACGGCAGCGTTTCCGTGGCAGCGTTTCCACGGTGGCGTTTCAACGGTGGCGTTTCCATGGCGAACAGCATGGCTAGGGGTAAGCAAGAAGCGGACTCACACTCTTATGAACAGGAGAAGAGTGACACAGACAGTCACCCACCCCCCCCCCCCCCCCCCCAACATACCCCCCCCCCCCCCCCCCCACCCCCCCATCCCACCCCCCCACCCCACCACCCCAAACCCAGATGCTGTTTCGGGGCCGTTTACAGCCCTGGCACGGGACCCCGGCGCACCTGGAGGGGGGCCAGAGACAGCTTCACACCTCCCCGCTCACAACGTGTTTACGGAGCTCCACCGAGGGCGATAAGCATCAGAGCGGAGCATGCACACCTCCCTCTCTCCCTCTGCGTCTCCCTCTCTCCCTCTGAGTCTCTCCCTCTCTCCCTCTGCGTCTCTCTCTCTCTCCCTCTCTCCCTCTGCGTCTCTCTCTCTCTCCCTCTCTCCCTCTGCGTCTCTCTCTCTCTCCCTCTCTCCCTCTGCGTCTCTCTCTCTCTCCCTCTCTCCCTCTGAGTCTCTCCCTCTCTCCCTCTCTCCCTCTGAGTCTCTCTCTCTCTCCCTCTGTGTCTCTCTCTCTCTCCCTCTGTGTCTCTCTCTCTCCCTCTGAGTCTCTCTCTCTCTCCCTCTCTCCCTCTGAGTCTCTCCCTCTCTCCCTCTCTCCCTCTGAGTCTCTCCCTCTCCCTCTCTCCCTCTGCGTCTCTCCTTCTCCCTCTGTGTCTCTGTCTTTCTCTCCCTCTCTCCCTCTGTGTCTCTCTCTCTCCCTCTGTGTCTCTCCCTCTGTGTCTCTGTGTCTCTCTCTCTCCCTCTGTGTCTCTCCCTCTCTCCCTCTCTCCCTCTGTGTCTCTCCCTCTCTCCCTCTCTCCCTCTGTGTCTCGCTCTTTCCCTCTGCGCCTCCCTCTCTCCCTCTGCGCCTCCCTCTCTCCCTCTGTCTCTCTCTCTCCCTCTGTGTCTCTCCCTCTCTCCCTCTGTGTCTCTCTCTCTCCCTCTGTGTCTCTCTCTCTCCCTCTGTGTCTCTCCCTCTCTCCCTCTGTGTCTCTCTCTCTCCCTCTGTGTCTCTCCCCTCTCTCCCTCTGTGTCTCTCTCTTCCTCTCTCTGTGTCTCTCTCTTTCTCTCTCTGTGTCTCTCTCTTCCTCTCTCTATCTCCCACTCTCTATCTATCCCTCGCTCTTTCTCTATCACTTTATCGCTCTCTTTTCCACTCCCTGTCCCTCTCTCTCATTCTCTCACTCTTACAGCCACTGACCCCAACCACAATGACTCACCCCAACCACCACAGCCACGAACTCCAACCACATCTGTTCACCTCGACCATGCCTACTAACTGTGACCACACCCAATGGTCCAATCGCAGCCAGTCATCCAGAGCACGTCCACTCATCCCGACCACGCCCACTCACCCCAACCGTAGCCTCTCACCCTTGCCCCCCCCCACCCCCCACCCAACCGCCCCCCCCACTGTCCCGCTTTCCCCACAGACACCGAAGCCAGAAGCCAAAATCTTTTCGCCTGACAAAACCCATCTCAGATATGACAGGGCGTGCAAATCGCACAATTAATGAAAAAAAAAGCATTCATTCAAAGCCAAATGCAATCTTCTCTCTCTCTCTCTCTCTCTTTCTCCCCCTCCCTCCCTCCCTCCCTCCCTCCATCTCTCCCTCTCCCTCTCTCTCTCTCCCTCCCTCCGTCCCTCCCAGCTCTTCTGCGGGACACACTGCACAGAGGAGAGGAGAGGAGAGGAGAGGAGAGGAGGGGAGAGGAGAGGAGAGGACAGGAGAGGAGAGGAGGGAACGTGCTTGGCGCACCGCCGCGGTTATGAGGCTCGGGTTTCAGGACCCGGGTTCCTTCTCATTTCGGCCTGTGATGTCACGGGGGACATGGATCCCGCGTCTAATTGGCTCATTTGCTCCCCGCGGCTCAGATACGGGATTATGATTTGAGCTCACGGACGTCCACCCAAGCCAATCTGTACGGACCTCCACCAGAGGCCCGACAGGAGGCCCTGTTAAAAACCTTAACCTTGGCTGTGCCAAAAACCAAACTGCCATTTTGTGCAGGGAAGGCTAAACGTTGCTGATCTGGAAGACCTTCGCCTCAACAACATCGTGACAGACAACGTGACCGACGGCACTGAACCCAGGAACCCTGGTCACTGTCCAGAAATAACTTCAGACAAGCTGTATCTAAACCTCGGTCCCGTTTTCAGAAAACCTTCATCGAAAAATAAGGTTCAAAGTGTCATGACACTTCTACATTTGTGATTCACTCTTTCACTCGATAGAGAAAGAGAAAGAAAAGAGAGAGAGAGACAGACAGACAGAGAGACAGAGAGAGAGCGAGCGAGAGAAAAACCCGGTCTTCCCTCTGAGCCCCCATAACCACTCCATCTGAATCAAAAGCCCGTTACACATTACCTGCACCACTAGCCATTTTCATTTCACACTGAACAAGTTTTACAGCTGTCACCAAGGCAATATCTTCAAATAATATGATGACGCGATTTAGGAACCCCAGTGGAATTATTTTATTACATGCTAGATGGCTCCCTGTCTTCATTCACATTTTGATTAATATTTCTAGGGGGGAAAAGTCAAGTAAACAATTGAACATAATTTATGACATTCTCAGGAATTACATTTTTTAATTCCTTGTTTTTTCTTCCCCCCCCTTGTTTATTAGACTCGTACAGGAATGACATAAGACCCATCTGTAATACGGTGCTATGCGGCAGAACAAAGGGAGTGAAGCCCTGCTTTCCTGGAGACCTACGCAGGAGACGTACGCAGGCTTATCGTTCTTCCGTACACAGATTTCTACGCAATCGATCAAAAGCCGCCCCCACGGGAAAGTTAAACATTCCCGCTAAAAAATATGTTCTCCCACTCCACCTGTGTTTATGTCATAAGTCAGCCGTGGCGGCTCCGAAGCCGGAGTCTTGCTGGGGGTTTATGGGTAAATCTCACAGGTGCGAGTGCCCTTGAGCGGCTGACATGGGCATAAATTAGCGGGCAGCGGCGGCGATGCCCTGGTAACGGGGCGAGAGGCACACGGCGGGGCATCTCTCTGCCCCAGCCTCAGACACAGGGTGGGGCAACTCTGCCCCACGCCTCAGACACACGGCAAGGCATCTCTCTGGGTAGCACAGCCTTAAAGTGAGCAGTCCAGTCAATAAGGATCATTCAACCCAGACACGTAGGAGCTGTAAATAACACAAGGGGGGGGGGGGGGGGGGGCACTGACAGTGAATGTGAAGGGGGGGGGGGGGGGGGGGGGAGCTCTGCATCATGTCAGGTGGACCTTTCTTTGCACTTGCAGGAGGTGGGGGTGGGGGGGGGGGTGGGGGGATTGGGATCGTGGGGAGATCGCGATCGCAGACCTGATGGGGAGGGACTGCTGTCAGAACAGGGCCGGGGGAGAGATTGTGATCGCAAAGGAAGGACACCTGTCCTTTCCAAACAAAAACTTGTTTTTATTAGATTTTTTTTTAAAAAATCCTGCACACCTCTACTTCCTATGTCATTGAACCAACCATCAAAGGTTGCAGTAACAATCGAATACACAACACATATTCATCCCAAATCATTGCATCGGAGTTAAAGCTAAAATGCTAAATGCGTATGTTGAAAGCTTTGTCTTTAAAAAGGGTTGGTTATGTATGTCTGCCAATGGTGTTGTCATAACACATACATAAATCTCTGGAGAAAAACTGAGTTCAACATCCACTGTTAATTCAGCTCTAACAACTCCAGCTTATATGAGTCATTGTGTACTGTATGCATGGATCATGTGTATTCCTATCAAAATAATATGCGTAAATATGCATTTATTTAACAATGAAGATTTCACTATGAAGGTACTTGTGGAAAGTGAAGGACAAGTATACAGTATACCAAAGGCAAGAGAAAGTATGAATATTAATAGGCAATAAAAATCTGAACCATATTAACACACTGCAAAAATGTCTGTCTTAAGTGCTACAGTCTTATAATCAGACTTTTGGGACTAACAGACTAACAGAATGTTTTTCTCTCAAATAGAAAATATTAGCTTGTCTTAAGTTACAAATCTTGAAATGAGTCAAACTGTTTTACCTAAATGGTAATATTTTTCCATCTTGTTTTCGAAATATAAATAAGTAATATAAAGTAATATAAATAAGATGTTAAGCCAACACATAAGACCAGAATACTTGCTGAGATTGACTAATTCTTTGTTTTCTTGCAGTGCACCAGGGGTAGCAGCGAGGTACCGTGGCTAGGGCTGTGAGACCCTGGAACCTGAAGGTCATTGGGTCCAAACCTGGAACCTGAAGTTCATTGGGTCCAAACCCTGCTGAATGAGTAACCTAAACCACCGGGGTGTGTCAGGTGGGTAACACAGGCTGCATTTCGCGCACGTCGCCATGGTTTCCGCTGAGTAAACAAACACCGCAAACGAGGGCGGTCTGTCCCTTTAATCGAGGGACGTCTAATTATTCTGTTTGCTTTATTTCTGTACGGATAGAAACAAGGCTCGCTTTTCTCAAAGGGTAGTAATTGAACAGGGCAGGATGGCTCTCTTTTGGCACATATGGAAAAACACACTTAATTTCTGTTTGTTTGTTTGTTTGTTTTTTCATGTTTGTTTTTAGTCTTTTTTTTAGACATATGCTCAACCCTATGAGACTGCCTGCTGCAGTTAACAGTTAACAGACACTTCTGTGCATCCACACACTGGAACAGAGTCTTACCAGACACCAGACCACAGACCCAATCCATACACTGGAACAGAGCCTTAACAGATACCAGACCATGGGGCCCATCCACACACTGGAACAGAGCCTTAACAGAAACCAGACCATGGGGCCCATCCACACACTGGATCAGTGCCTTAACAGATACCAGACCATGGGGCCCATCCACACACTGGAACAGAGCCTTAACAAAAACCAGACCATGGGGCCCATCCACACACTGGAACAGAGCCTTAACAGATACCAGACCATGGGGCCCATCCACACACTGGAACAGAGCCTTAACAGATACCAGACCATGGGGCCCCATCCACACACTGGAACAGAGCCTTAACAGATACCAGACCATGGGGCCCATCCACACACTGGAACAGAGCCTTAACAGATACCAGACCATGGGGCCCATCCACACACTGGAACAGAGCCTTAACAGATACCAGACCATGGGGGCCATCCACACACTGGAACAGAGCCTTACCAGATACCAGACCATGGGGCCCATCCACACACTGGAACAGAGCCTTAACAGATACCTGACCATGGGGCCCATCCACACACTGGAACAGAGCCTTACCAGATACCAGACCATGGGGCCCCATCCACACACTGGAACAGAGCCTTAACAGATACCAGACCATGGGGCCCATCCACACACTGGAACAGAGCCTTAACAGATACCAGGCCTCTGGGGGCCATCTGCACACTCAAACAGTGCCTTAACAGGACGGGCCACCCAGCAGCCAGTCAAAGCCATGTTTAATCCATGAATCCGAGCCACAGAGGCCGGGACGGGGGGCGGGACTCACATTTCGGTGATGGTCTCCGGCAGGTTGGTGGGGATCTCGGCCAGGCCCTTCCCCCTGCAGTCCACGATGTTGTTGCTGCAGGTGCAGGAGTCGGGACACTGCAGGACGCTGCAGGACGCGGAGGAGTGGTGGCCGCCTGGAAAAGCAGAGCGCGCGATTAAAAACCCGCCGTCGCGCTCGGTTACCCCGGCAACGGGGGGGGGGGGGGGAAGAGCCCCCCGGTCATCACTCAAGCGTTTAACAGACACCTGGATCTAGAGGGACTTGCGGCTGAGAGCGTGTGACGAGGCTGTCGGACTCCGGCCCCGGAGGGCCGCAGCTTCTGCAGGCTTCCGGAACGCTTCAGCACTCCAGCGATTGTCTGAAGCCGCTGATTGGCCGGAAGGTCCGCAAACCTTGTTTCCAAGGCCTATGTTCACCGCCGATCGCAGGGAAACCATAGAAACCAGCCAGACGCTGTAGCCCACGGAGAATGTGTTTGACACAACAAGTCTGTCACTAGGCTTGCAGCCCACTGCTAGACCAGCGCTAGGCCTAGAAAACCGATTAAGCCAATCAGAGAGTCTGTGAAACTCCACAACCGCGCACACCAGACCAGAATACACAGACAATTAATCTGAACACGTGATAAATACACATTAAAAAACTAAATGTTTTCCTTTAAAGAAACACCAAACACCTTTTACCAAAAGGCATTAATTATAAAGCTGACCCTGGGACGATAATTGACTGAAGGGAGAACAGCTTGAAGCTGCACTTACTGACAGCTGGATGCAAAAGGTATTATTCTTCTAGATATGCACGCTTTAATTCGATTCACCAATGGGAGGAAGGTCAGCTCTAACACACTGAACAGCAAACTATGAATAAAACAACTCATGGATAAACAATGTGAAGGTGTGTCACTTTCAATAAAAATCATCTTCTCCACAGCCACAAACCCAAAAACAGCGCCCCGTAGGCACCTCTCAGATACGCCCCCCCCCCACCCTTCGCCCCAACCCCCCCACCGGGGTCCTAACTCTGTGGTAGAGAGAGCCAACGGGGTAACAGCGTACCCAAAAACCCGATGAAAGGGAGTCATCCGCTCCAGACGGAATACGTGTCGGCTGAAAACAGGAAGTCGAATTAAAGCCGGCTGACCCCGACAGAGAAAATGTCAGAGCAAATTTTTTACTTCCTGGCAGGGAGGAGACCGGGGCAACAGGGACCTGTTGCCATGGCAACGCCCAGACACAGCCTTGAGCTAACACGCGTGTACGCAAACCTGCAGACGTTCTGAGACGCGTCAATCAATCAGGGATGGGAGGGCGGCAGCCGCAGCGTCGATTCAAACGCTGAAAAGTCCTTCAACTTCTTAGGGTATTTAAAGTAACCCATCTTTGGCTCTTGGTGAATGCAAACATTCGTCTGATATATTTTGCTTGTTTAACACCTGATTGACTGTGTGCAAATATAATAGCATGCTTATCTAATGGGGTAATGTTTTCACACCTACATAAGGCGTGTGTGTGCGTGTGTGTGTGTGTGTATGTGCAACATCAGGCCTTTTTTGAACGTCATTTAACAAATAATCGTGAGGAAGGGTGAGAACGGACTTGCCTTCATCGTCATCTTGAAAGCGTGAGCGTAGAAAACAGAAGAAAGAATGAGTGTTTAAAACATCATTTTGACATCACCTTGCTATTCCCCCATTCCCATGAGCCAATGGGCAGGGGCAAGCAAAGGACCGCCCCCTTACCTGTGCACACAAACTCCTTACCTGTGCACACATAAGCTCCTTACCTGCACACATGAACTCCTTCTTCTGCACCTCGGCCACGTTGTGCCCCCGCATGTGGGGGGGGGACATGCACTGGGTGTACAGGCCCAGGCGGGGCCTCTGCCTCAGCCAATCAGAGAGCCAGGCCACGTGGCAGTCACAGAACAGGTTATTGGAGTGCAGGCGGCTAGAGTTGGGGGGGGGGGGGGGGAGAGAAATGGCAAGACTTCCCTTAATAAACAACATCCCCTACACACAGATTAACTGCCTTTAACACATACAAATAAATAAATAAATATATGAACCCCCCACCCTCATAGCCAACACATACCTGCACCACACCTACACACAACTGCCCCTTAATCCCCGAAACCAACCAGGCTACTCCAATCACATATGGATTGAGAGGTGGAGAGAGGTAGAGAAGCAGGGAGAAGAGAGAGAGGGACAATGAGAGAGAAACTGAGAGATACGGAGAGCGGCAGAGAGGAACAGAGATGGTGGAAAAGAGAGAGTGCAAGCCAGCAAGAGAGAGTGAGAAAGGGAGTGAGAGAGACAGGGAGTGAGAAAGAAAGAGGACGAAGAAGAAGGAGAGAGAGAGAGTGAGTGAGAAAGGGAGTGAGAGAGAGAGAAAGAGTGAGAAAGGGAGAGGGATAGAGAGATAGATATAGAGAGAGAGAGAGAGAGAGAGTGTGTGAGAAAGGGAGAGGGCGAAGGAGAGAGAGAGAGAGAGAGAGAGCGAGAGAGTCAGAGTCAGAGTCGATATATGCAGATGCAGTGGGCCCAGGCAGGCTGCGGGTGAGTGGCTGGCCAGCAGCCTGTGTGACTGAGAGCCCCTCTAATGACCAATCAATGCTCAGATCTTTTCTATAAATTTCAGCAGGCCGTCACGCCTGTGTACACTTTAGTTAACGGTGCGGCGACAGCAGGCTTTCACGCAGAGATTAATTAATAAACATCGAGCGCGGAGGCACAAAATCAATGCCACCCACCTCCACCTCTCTAATATTGCTAATTCAGTCACCTAAAAAAATTAGGGCTTTTTTTCTCCTTCCATCAGCTATAAACACCATGAGGGATACTGATACGATGGACAAAGTAGTGGGGGAAGGGGGGGGGGGTCATGCTTTTATAAATACTTTAGTTCATGGTGGTTCTGTGAGAAAATAAAATTCAGGGAAAAAGTCTTTGATTAGCAAGAAAGACTGTCTCTCCAGGACCCAATGGCTGTGTATGTACATGCATCCTAGAAGGCTAATAAGCCACAGAGTTCTCGGTTGCCATGGGTGCAGTAGTTCCAAATTCCATTATGCCAAAGCAAATACACAGCAAATCTAAATCCCCCCCAAAAGCAGCCCAGCATACCTGGGGGGGGGGGGGGGGGGGGTGAGGCCCAAAGTGGTCTCACCTGGAAGACCCTCCTATTCACTGCCATTCAGAACGAATTCAGCAATATTACAGAAGTGTTCATTTTTCTCTACAGAAACACAAGAGTGAATTTGATAATGCGTGTAATGAACTGTTGTGCGATTAGGCACCTGCCCCTTGTGCCCCAAGTGCCCGATGTGCCCCTGTGATTTCATTAAAAATAAAATTATATTTGTATTATTATTGTTGCCATCATTAATTTTAATTAATTAATTTTGGTAAAACACATTCTGTTTAGTAACTAGGTGTCATAAAGCAGTTTTTTTCAGTGTGCCCTTTCTCTTACTTTGAGCACCTGCCCTTTTCTGCAAGGTCCAGGCGATTGGTTGTATGAAACTGGACACAACCAAAGAATAAAAATAACTGTCAGGGCTAAACTGACAGTTATCCTCTTGATATGAATTCTCATTTTTGAACTGCATTGTAAACTGTTCCGAGTGCAGAACAAAGTGCCTTTAAAGGCAACATTTGAATTATCGGGGAATCTCTGCAGCTACACAAATGCACTAATTCCTTTTTAATGAGTCAGCTGTTTTCTTTTGATAAAGGCAATGTTAAAGAAAACAAAAAAATAAAGTTTTTTTTTCCCCCTCCTCCGTTCTTTTTCAATGACTTCCTGTGGCTTTCTTTCTCAAAGACAGGAAGTGGATTAGCTTCCGTGACCCCTGAAGGGCGATTGCTAGAGCAATCCCCCAAATTGGAAAAGAGGAAGAAGGGGATTTGGGCAGGGGGTGCATTTGCACTCCTGGGATTCTTTTCGCATGATCATGGTCTTTCTTTCTTTTTTTTTTGCTATTAATAAAATTCAGCAGAAATGTCTTCACTAAGTGAAGTATATGAGCTTTTAGGAACTTGTTTTTTTTACCTCGTGTTAAAAGTACAAGAGGGGAAATGCAATGGAATGAATCAGCCCAGTTTTCCAGACCCCTCTTGTGACAGAGTACTGTCATTTCAGAGGGCTACAGCTGATGCGCTCAGTCCCAAACCAATCGCTATAATGGCCGTCAAATCACACACTCCGGTCCAGAATGCTAATTTCTGCATTTGGAAGGCTACCCCACGCCTAGAGAAGGCAATTCTCTAATTACACACACAGCCCATGATTACACATCAAGGCAGGCACACCTTATGTACACACGTGCGTGCGCATAAACATGTTTATGTGTTGTGTTCCGCAGGAGAAATGAATATTAATGCGGGTGTTTTATTAAGTTTCGTTCCTCAGATTTGCGTGTTGTGCTTTTTTTTTTTTCCCCCTGAAAAGAGCGGCTCGTTAAGACGAAACGACTCCCTGCAGAGTGGGGTACGCCGCTGGGGGGTAAAAGGGGGGGGGGGGACGCACGGATACTCACAAGGTCCGGAGCTTGGGCATGTGGTTGAAGCTGGCCACGGACAGGCGGCTGATGTTGTTGTTGTTGAGCGTGCTGCGGAAAAAAAAAACGAGAGAAGACCAGCGTGAGCGTCTCTGAAGAGGCCTGCTCTTCTTCATCCTCCTCTTCCTCAAAATTACGTTTTTATTTTATACAGAACGCACCGCCACGGCCTGCTGAGAGTATATTTTTATCTTCCCTGTGAGCGATATTAACGTCACGAAAAACACTTTTGTGACGTGCAATACCGCGCAGACCGTGGCAGAAGCACTACCCATCATGCAGTGCGGCGGACTCAAAAAACGCACAGGGTCGCCGCAGCGAGGTTTTTACAGCACTAAAAAAAAAGGGGGGGGGGGTCCTGCGCCACTTTCGCGTTCGAGTGAAAGGAAAGAGCTCCTGTGCTCGTAGCGCGCAGGCTGTGTGTTCCGGTGACTTTAAAAGCACAGATGCGACCCTCTGCTTTCCTCCGCTCCCTCCAGAGCGCCCAGGCTGGTACTCTGCTCCCTACAGAGGCCCAGGCTGGTACTCTGCTTTCCTCCGCTCCCTCCAGAGGGCCCAGGCTGGTACTCTGCTTCCTCCAGAGAGCCCAGGCTGGTACTCTGCTTCCTCCAGAGGGCCCAGGCTGGTACTCTGCTTTCCTCCGCTCCCTCCAGAGGGCCCAGGCTGGTACTCTGCTTCCTCCAGAGAGCCCAGGCTGGTACTTTGCTTCCCTCCAGAGCGTCCAGGCTGGTACTCTGCTTCCTCCAGAGCGCCAGGCTGGTACTCTGCTTCCCTACAGAGCGCCCAGGCTGGTACTCTGCTTCCTCCACTCAGAGCGCCCAGGCTGGTACTCTGCTTCCCTACAGAGCGCCCAGGCTGGTACTCTGCTCCCTACAGAGCGCCCAGGCTGGTACTCTGCTTCCCTCCAGAGCGCCCAGGCTGGTACTCTGCTTCCTCTGCTCCCTACAGAGCGCCCAGGCTGGTACTCTGCTTCCTCTGCCCCCTACAGAGCGCCCAGGCTGGTACTCTGCTTCCTCCGCTCTGAGCGCCCAGGCTGGTACTCTGCTTCCCTCCAGAGCGCCCAGGCTGGTACTCTGCTTCCCTCCAGAGCGCCCAGGCTGGTACTCTGCTTCCCTCCAGAGCGCCCAGGCTGGTACTCTGCTTCCCTCCAGAGCGCCCAGGCTGGTACTCTGCTTCCCTCCAGAGCGCCCAGGCTGGTACTCTGCTTCCTCCGCTCCCTCCAGAGCGCCCAGGCTGGTACTCTGCTTCCCTCCAGAGCGCCCAGGCTGGTACTCTGCTTCCCGCTTCCTCCAGAGCGCCCAGGCTGGTACTCTGCTTCCCTCCAGAGCGCCCAGGCTGGTACTCTGCTTCCCTCCAGAGCGCCCAGGCTGGTACTCTGCTTCCCTCCAGAGCGCCCAGGCTGGTACTCTGCTTCCCTCCAGAGCGCCCAGGCTGGTACTCTGCTTCCCCGCCCCTACAGAGCGCCCAGGCTGGTACTCTGCTTCCTCCAGAGCGCCCAGGCTGGTACTCTGCTTCCCTCCAGAGCGCCCAGGCTGGTACTCTGCTTCCTCCAGAGCGCCCAGGCTGGTACTCTGCTTCCTCCGCTCTGAGCGCCCAGGCTGGTACTCTGCTTCCTCCGCTCCCTACAGAGCGCCCAGGCTGGTACTTGCTTCCTCCAGAGCGCCCAGGCTGGTACTCTGCTTCCCTCCAGAGCGCCCAGGCTGGTACTCTGCTTCCTCCTCTACAGAGCGCCCAGGCTGGTACTCTGCTTCCCTCCAGAGCGCCCAGGCTGGTACTCTGCTGCTTCCCTACAGAGCGCCCAGGCTGGTACTCTGCTTCCCTCCAGAGCGCCCAGGCTGGTACTTTGCTTCCCTCCAGAGCGTCCAGGCTGGTACTCTGCTTCCTCCAGAGCGCCCAGGCTGGTACTCTGCTTCCCTACAGAGCGCCCAGGCTGGTACTCTGCTTCCTCTGCCCCCTACAGAGCGCCCAGGCTGGTACTCTGCTTCCTCCGCTCTGAGCGCCCAGGCTGGTACTCTGCTTCCTCCAGAGCGCCCAGGCTGGTACTCTGCTTCCTCCGCTCCCTCCAGAGCGCCCAGGCTGGTACTCTGCTTCCTCCGCTCCCTCCAGAGCGCCCAGGCTGGTACTCTGCTTCCCTACAGAGCGCCCAGGCTGGTACTCTGCTTCCTCCGCTCCCTCCAGAGCGCCCAGGCTGGTACTCTGCTTCCCTACAGAGCGCCCAGGCTGGTACTCTGCTTCCTCCGCTCCCTCCAGAGCGCCCAGGCTGGCTCTGGTCCTCTGCTTCCTCCAGAGCGCCCAGGCTGGTACTCTGCTTCCTCCAGAGCGCCCAGGCTGGTACTCTGCTTCCCTCCAGAGCGCCCAGGCTGGTACTCTGCTTCCTCCGCTCAGAGCGCCCAGGCTGGTACTCTGCTTCCCTCCAGAGCGCCCAGGCTGGTACTCTGCTCCGCTCCCTCCAGAGCGCCCAGGCTGGTACTCTGCTTCCTCTGCTACAGAGCGCCCAGGCTGGTACTCTGCTTCCTCCGCTCTGAGCGCCCAGGCTGGTACTCTGCTTCCCTCCAGAGCGCCCAGGCTGGTACTCTGCTTCCTCCGCTCCCTACAGAGCGCCCAGGCTGGTACTCTGCTTCCCTCCAGAGCGCCCAGGCTGGTACTCTGCTTCCTCCGCTCTGAGCGCCCAGGCTGGTACTCTGCTTCCTCCGCTCAGAGCGCCCAGGCTGGTACTCTGCTTTCCTCCGCTCCCTCCAGAGCGGCCAGGCTGAGCGTTTTGAGCGGCGGCGGCGAGCTCATCCGGCTCTCTCCGTTTCAGCACCGCAGTGCCGCAGAAAGACTTTACGCTCAGGATGTAGAGCTCAAATGGGTGATCAGCTCTCTGTTATTAATCAGTCTGGCGCAGTCTCTCTTTTCAGCAAAGAGGGGAAAAATCGTTACGATATGCAAGCTAAGCTAAGTTTACTGACTTCCTCATTTTTGTGTTTCTTTATACAAAGAAATACATATATTTGAATATATATATATGAAAAAATGTATATATATATTTTTTCTGTCTCATAAATGGATTTACTGCAAGTGCAATAAATCCATTTTGTCTGGGAAAGTATATTCTCCGGGGAGAAAAAAAAAAAGTGAGGCTCTGAGAAATGGCGGCTTAACCGCGACGCGGGGTCCGCGAACCCGGAGAGCGGCCCGCCTGCCCGGCACGCGAACGCCCGAACGAGCGAAAGGGATCAACAAACGCAAACGCTGATCCACTCACAGGAACGAGACGTCGTCCGCTCCCGTCCCGCGTCTCTGGGATATGATCTCATTACGGCTCTCAGCTCGGCCGCCACTCAGACGCACGCCGGCGATTCCGCGTCGGACCGAGAGAGACGCGGATTTGCGCGTGACAAGATGTCAGAGACGGCGATATGCGCGCGAGGTGTTATTAAACTTTACAGCCAGACAGCGAGAGAGGAAGCCCCTGATATGTATATCCGCCGGGCTTTGAAACGTTGGGGAGGAAGAGACGCCGAAAAAAAGGCCAGACTACGAGCAAACCTGGAGCTCCGTTCTTTTTTTTTTTCTTCCTCTCCTGAAACATCTGAAGGGCATGTCTCACATTTAAGCCTGCGACGCGCTCCAGATCCAACGCGCTTCCTGCGTTCGAGCTCTGACAGAATGAAAGGGCTCTGACCTCGTGAGTAAAACACTTTGGGGGCTAATGTGATGAACGCTCTCCGGAGTAGTAAACAACGTTTTAATTGGATGCACCAGGTTAAAAGAAAAAAGAGACATCCCTCTCTGTCAGACCTGCTGCACAACTGAGCTTTACTGTGTTTGCTCTCTAGCATTCATGAACATACACATATGCAAGAAAGAATAAACACACACATGCTCACACAGTCTCTCCCTCTCTCACACACACGCACTCTCACACACACACACACGCATGCACACACACACGCACACACACACACACGCACTCTCACACACACACACACATGCACACACATGCGCACACACGCACGCACACACACACACACACACATGCTCACACAGTCTCTCCCTCTCTCACACACACGCACTCTCACACACACACACACATGCTCACACAGTCTCTCCCTCTCTCACACACACGCACTCTCACACACACACACACACATGCTCACACAGTCTCTCCCTCTCTCACACACACGCACTCTCACACACACACACACACACACACACACGGATGCTATCTTCCAGTCTTACCACAACAGTCCCATGCATTCAAATAAAAGCATTGTGAGCATCACACATCAGCCTATGCCTCTGCAGAGAGAGAGAGAGAGGGAGAGAGAGGAGAGAGAGAGAGAGAGAGAGGGAGAGAGAGAGAGAGAAAGCGATGGATCTACTCACAGTACTTCCAGGTCACGCAGAGCCCTGAACGCCCCATCCTCGATGCAGCTGATCTGGTTGTAATCCAGCTGCCTGTTTAACGGATCGGGGGAGAGGAGGAGAGAGGAGGGGAGAGGGAGAGGAAGGGAGAGAGAGAGGGAGAGGGAGACGGAGGTGAGACGGGCGAGCGCAGACGGAACGCGCTGCGCAGATTTCTTCCCCCCCGTCTTCCCCTCTTTCAGACCCCCCCCCCCCCCCCCCCCCACACCCTTCCAGAACGCAGAGCGGTCAGCGGCGGTCAGCTGACGGTCGGCCGGGCTCCGGCTCGTTCCTCCCGGCGGATGACGCTGTGGCTGTCGCCCCTGCTATCCGCGCCGCCCGCGGCCTCCGACGCCTCCGGTGACACCCCCCTTCCCCCGCGCCCCCCCCGTCTCTCTCTCCCGCTCGCCCGCCCCCCCAACAGCCGCCGCTGGCCGAGCGCACGCCGGAGAGAGAGCCCGCCCGCCAGACGCCGCCGCCGCCGCCGCCAACTGCCAACTACCAACTGCCAACTGCCGCCGCCGCCTCCCCGCGGGAAAGAGCTGCGGTAAATAATAACTGCACCTTATATTAAACGCCAGAGGAGAGCAATTTCATTACATCAAGGAAAAGCCATCCATTAAGGGCGCTCAGCGTCGTCTCCCCCCGAAACAATTTCATTAAGCCAAGGGGGCCGGTAAATCATGTGATGTCACACGCATCCCCCCGGTGACCCGGCGGAACGCGTTTATCACATCCCCGCAGCTGCATGCTAATTCTGCCGTCGTCCGCGGAGACAGAAGCAGCCCCCCCCCCCCCAACTTCCCTTTAAATATTTAAAGTCTGCACAGTCTTTAGCTGTAATTGTACCGCAGGGCTTACAGTCCCGCAACGACAGTCGAAGGAGGGGGGGGTGGGGGTGGGGGGGGGCATCGAGTTTTACTTTCGCACCCCAATCAGAGGTTGTGACCCCTGACATCGACGGCAGGGCGGGCTGCATTTCATAACTGCGTTTCAGCTAGGCTCCATATTTTAAAAAATCTGTCGTAAGTATAACAGCGACGTTCTCATTTAAGACACACAAAGTATCTGTAAAAAAAAAAAAAAAAATCATATCTTTCTCGTTTTTAATTCCTGTCGCCTTCGGTTTAATTATTCTCTGGGTGCAAGAACCCTGAATGGCTAATTATGGCATATTCCAGAAAGATTATAATCTGCCAATAAAACAGATAAGGGGGAGACAATAAGTCAAACGCGGGGCTCTGCGGCTCAGCCCGCACTTATCTTGGAGGGGTATCGGCTCTCATCAGATTCACTGAAGCTCAGAATGAATCGTTACACGCACAGGACAATGCCACTGAGCGCCAGTTCTCACCGCGCGATCGTGTTCGCTTTCTCAAAGCCGATAACGAGCCTGTCGTCCGTCACGGGCGGGGAAGAGCCACAGAGCGAACGCAAGGCACGCGCTTAAACACGCCGTAGCCTCGATTAGCCACGTTAGCGCGAAACACACGCGCAGCGCACCCATTTCACCATTTCAACATTTCAACATTTCACAGCGCACCCAATCGATTCATTTCAATATAACACGCAGAGCCTTGAACGGCCACTTGAATTAAACATGGCTAGACTACAGAATTAAACGTAAAGAATTAGAGTTACTAATTTTATTTTATTTTTTTTACAGGATGCAGCGGGGTATTCTTCAGGTCAATGCGGATAACCCCACTGCCGACACAGCCGTCTAAACGCACAGTGGGTGAGTGCCAGTACATAGGTGGAAATGGGGAGAACCAGGCCCCCCTCACTTGATTTTGCACATTGCACTCAGGGGCCTACGTTATTACCAATGAAAACAAGTGGGGGGGGGGGGGGGGGGGGGGGGGCGACGACCCGTAACCACTAACAAGGCCAATTTGGAGTTACAACAACAGCGATAACAGCCATCTTGAATTTACCCCCATTAGAGGCCTTTAAACCAGTTAAGTTAGAGAAGTTTTTTTTTTTTGCAAAATGAAGGACAGGAGCGCGTGATGAATAACACACGCTACAGGACTGCACGTAATTGGCGGCCATTACGTGTGTCGGAGTCAAGCAAGCTCTTCTCCCCCCCCCCCAATTGGGTGAATTAGCGATGACATCATTGGCTGGAAGGGTTCCAGGAAAGCGGTTGGCCGTCGGGTGCCAATCGAATGGGAAAGAGTGCGTGAGACGCTAAACAGCGATTACCTCACACAGGTGAGCGATGGGAAACGCGCACGTTGTGCTCAAACCACGGTTAAAAACGGCACTTTACAAAACCAGCTAGAACACACTGTAAGAGAACTGTACACTGTGCCTATGTGGGCAGATAATAATCATAAACCGTTCAACACAGGAGGTGCTTTTTTGAGGCGAAAATGCATAAAAATGCAGAAGAGGATTAAAATTTTAAGTAAAGCGAAAATTTGTTCCCGCACACCATCTCAGCAAATGATACTGAATATCCCCAGCAGCTAAAAGTGCTATTCTAAAGACGAGCTTCTCAAATAATTTAGCTAATTGCTGCTGTATTTTTTTTTTAAACCGTCATAAAATACATCCGCCGTGATCCGCCAATCAATTTTTTTCACTGACCCTAAAAGTAACAACAAGCACCAACTGTTCCTCCCCACACAGACCGGAGAAAAACTGCCTCGTGACAAATTGAAGGAGGAAAAAAAAAAATCATTTAATATCACCTAATTTGCCTAATGCAGTCTGTGGCTTAATTAGGAGGAGGGCTAATATACGTTTTTGCCCATATCTCATTAACCTTTGCTGTCAATTCGATAAATCACTACCCCCCGCCAATCTCTTAAATCAGACAAGCCCCCGCCACGAGCCCCAAACCTCACCCCCCCACCCCCCCCCCCCCCCCCCCCCCCACCCCACGCGCTTAAGGGAGCAGTGTTCCATACCTGCTCAAGTCTGCGGTTGGGGATTAAATAAAGCCCCCCCCCCCCCCGTATGGCATAAAGCCTATCTGCCGTTTTTAGGGAGAGATTTCTCCTCTCACAGAAAGACTAGGAGCCTTGCCGAAATCTCAGGTGTCTTGTAAAAGAAGGGGATTACAAGACACGTGGACTTCCTTATTCATCATCTCTCTTCTCTCTCTGTGTCTCTATCTCTCCCTCTCCCTCATCCTGTCTCTTTCTCTCTCCTCCTCTCTCTATCTCTCTCCCTCTCTCTCATCCTGTCTCTTTCTCTCTGCGTCCTCTATTTCTCTCTCTTTCTCCCTCACTCTCTGTCCTTTACCTCTCAGTCTCTCCCTCTCTGTCTGTCTCTCTCTCTTTCTCTCTCTGTCTCTGTCTCTCACCCTCTTTTCCTCTCTCTCTCACCCTCTCTCTATCCCTCTCCTTCTCCACCAGACATTCTGATTGAGACGTACTGTAAGAAAGATGTTTGCAGCCTGGGGTAAACCCCCCCCCCCCCCCCCCCCCACCCCGCCACCCTCCCCAACAAATAAATACATAAATAAAATTTGAAAAAGGCTTAGCTAGACTTATACAAATCAGAGTGTCGGGGCATCACAATACCATTGATTACTAAGGCGATTCAGTTTCCCCAGTACTGTACTGTACATTACAATTAGGATGTGGGGGTTTGACAAAGCCTTTTACGGCAATTACTGTGAGCTTTCGATCACGGCTGTGTTATCAAATTAGCCAAGCCGAATCAATCGACGTCCGCTAAGTGCCGGGTTTCAATGCCGACAGCCAGCCCAAAACGCCGGAGGACAAAAGATTTCTAATTACCAATATTATAGCGCACAAGGACAAAAACTCAAAACAGAAAACTAGCCCAAAACACAAGCCCGTTCCTCCCGTGTTCAACTGGCTAAGGGCTGCACAAGGTACCAAGCTTTCCAGCGCTCTTCGGCCACCTCTGGTGCACCGCAGGTAACACTAGCGCACCTGCAGTGCGCTGCGTAGCGCACACAGACGACGTCCGCTGAAAACGCGCGATGAAGATCGAGACAGAGCGCGGCTCCTTTGTGAATTCTCAAGCCGTCCTCCGGCCTGGAAAAATACAGACACGTCGTCAGGAGTGACAGGTTTTTAAAAAACTCTCTCGTCCGGCTCACCCATAAAAATCGCACATAAGCCGACGCACACACCGTGACTCCAGGAGTGTTCAGGCCGTATATTTTATTCCGCCACGTCGGGGGAGGAGAGGACGGCGGGGCTCGCCGCCGGACGATTTTATTTCCTCTCTTTTATTTCGCCGATCGGGGGATAAATCAGAGGAGGGGAGGAGGGGCCGACGAACACAGACAAACTGAGCAAAGAAGTGGTCGAGTCAGACGTTCAGATAGAACAGCCGCCTGAACACGACCACCTGAACACATCTGTCTGAACACAACTGCCTGATCATGGCTGACTGAACATGGCGCCTCAACACAACCGCCTAAACATGAATGTCTGAACACAATCACCTCAACACAACCGCCTGAATATGAATGCCTAAACATGACTGTCTGAACACAATCACCTTAACATAATCACCTGAACACGACCGCCTCAACACAGCAGCCTCAACACGGCACTGTCTTTTAGCACAAAGTCTTATGGACTCCACACAACGTAGGCCTAACCGCTACACGGAAAAATCAACACTGATAGAGTATCTTAACCAGAGTTTAATCTTATCTTAGGCAGAGTTCTAGTGAAAGGAACCTGAATCAGCCGGAACGGTGTGCAGCGTGGAGTTCTAATGACAAGAACCCCAAACACAAACTTGTTCTGTTTCCATTTCTATCTAACATGCCATTGGTCTTGTTCAGCCATTCAAGGATGGCCCTGTTCTTTTGAGAGGAGAAAAAGGGAAACATGCACTGTCGGCATTTTCATCCGCATCATCGAAAGCCTTATTGTATGGCAGTGTAGCATAGTGGGTAAGGAACTGGTCTCGTAACCTAAAGGTAGCAAGTTCGATTCCCCGGTCGGACACTTAGGACACTTACTTCAGTGTAAGTTCTATGTAAACGTTGTGTAAGTTGCTCTGGATAAGAGCATCTGCTAAATGCCAGTAATATAACGTAATGTCCATTCCTGTTCTGGACACAGCCACAGAAGACCTGTCCAAGCCCCGTCTGTCTGCTCGTGGAAGTGCTCTTATCTCCACCTCAATGTCCTCCGAAGAAACTTGCGGCTTCACATCAAGCCGACCAACTGGAAACGGCTCCGCTTGCACGACGGATCAAAAATGGCCTTAATTAAAAACTTCATCGGCCGCGAGCGCTCGATACTCACAGGTTTTTGATCTCCACCGCTCCTCGGAAGGCCTTTCTCGGGATACCTTGGATCTGGTTCTCGCTCAGATCTCTGAAACGGGAAGAAGAAAAGAAAGAGAAAAAAGAGGAGAAGAAAAGAAAAGAAAAGGGGAGAAGAGAGAAATTGAATTTAGCATGCGTGCAACTTCTTCGGCACACAAAAAAAGGACACAGTCAAGCAAACACAAAGGCACATCGAAGCGTGTCTCCGTTCACGCACTGCACTGGCCACAGAGGGCTCTCTCTGTGGCACAGTCACAAAAAAGCATCCAAAATATGCCTTTTGTGACTCTGTGAATGAGAACGCACTCCATTCTGGGCATGTGAGTGCGTCTGTGAGCGCTGCAGCTGTGCCACAAAGAGAAAAAAGGGGAAACAACCTGTTCGCCATGATTTCATTTTCCGGGCCCCTTTTTTTCCGTAATCTGGGAAAATAAGAATACGGCGGCATCCGCGTCCCGGAGATGAATCTAAAATCCAGCGCCGGGTCGGGGATGAAATACGGGTTGCCCCTCGCTGTGGGGACTTGATTTAAAGAAAAGGGGAGGGGGGGGGGGGGGGGGGGGGGTGGAATGTGGAACTCTTTTTCGCAGGATGCTTGCTACGAGCCAAACTGAAAAATTATGGGAATATCAGTAACTTAATTAATTAATGCATTTATGCTTTTTTTTTTTTTTTTGTTTTCTTTAATTATTAATCAAAAATTACATTCAAAATAAAATAAAAAAAACTGCCTGCATTTTCATGTGCAAAAAAAAAACCATACAGGTAGTGCATGATTAAATATGCGATTCTGCATTAATAATATGCATGCGAGTGTAGAACATAGCTTATAAAAATGTAAATGCAATTCTCCAATACACTCCAGGTTTATGCATCTTGCTCCAGCCTTCCCAGATTGCTTGATTCGTAAATTCAACACGGATATTATTTTACGAGACCTATATATTCCTTCTTCTCTCTAAGGTATATTTTGTCTGATGAGATTAAAACAGAAAAAAACTGAAACAATAAACATTCATTTCACGTCAAAACAAGCCTGTTTTCGTTTTTACGGTTCCTGAAAAAAAAAAATCATCGTTATGTTACCACACAGTTATCGTTTGGCGCTAAACAACATAATTGGAGTTTCGCAATTAATTTCGCTTTTTTTTCTTTTCTGGATAAAAGGAGTTGTTTAAAATGTTCCCGCCGCAGGGAGAGTATTTCTTCAGAACTGGGAAGCTTGGAGCGCAAGGTGTAATTTTTAGCGTGGAGGACGGACGTTATCGTTTTCCTGCGAGGCCGCCGGGGGGGCGGGGTTTATTACAGGAAGCCGGCGCGCGCGCGGGCTGAAACCGCGCGGGGCCTAGCGGCGCAGAACCACGCCGCGAATCAAGCGCCGAGAGGGGGGAGCCGTCCGCGGGCGGCGTTCAGCAACGGGACCCGAGCGCCGAGACAAAAACACGCGTTGGGCAAAAAAACCCGAAAAATAAAAATATAAATAAAGAAAGAAAGGAGGTTATGTGAGATTTATTTATTCCAACTGCAAGGGAGGCACAGCACCAAAACGACTGCAGCAAGTGTGCAGAAAACAGCAGGTGAGTTTTTTTTTACGGCCTAGATTTACGTTCTGTAGTTAAAAATAAAAAAATAAATAAAAAGAACTACAGTGGAAGCTGGAAAGCGAATCACAAGCTTGGTAGCACTGGGGGTAGCACTGCCTCTGTAATAGCCTCAGCTGCATCGTGGGGTGATGCCACTGGCTACACGTCCCCCTATTTTAGGTCTTGTGTGATGCGTCAGCCTTGACCAATGAGAAACGAGCTCACGGAGAGTGACAGTTACCCTCGCGGAACACCGTCTGACGGAGTTCAGCAGGCAGGCTGAGCAAGGCCGGCTCACAAATGCAGCCGTCCAATCAGATCCTTCCCCTGGATTGTCCATATTTTCCCACAAGGCGGCCGTAAGTGACGCTCGGCTGTGAAAGAATGATCAGAGGGACGAGCGAAGGCTGAGGCTGGCAGGCACCCGCTGACCTCGTGTGACGGACAGGTCCGCCGCCATGGCAACCCGCTGATCTCATCGGCAGACGTGGAACCCCTTCAGCCCCCTGTCAGCCTAACCCCCGCCCCCTCCGCGTTTCGATTGGCCAATCAATCAGGCCCTTTCACCCGGGAAATGGCAATCAGCTAATTCCCGGTGCTTAGCGCGAGTTCTTCGAATCCTGAAGACAAACGATCCCTGCCAACGACAGCTACACAGCTCTGCTGTAACGTTCTCCCGTGACGGAAAAAAACTCATAAATCACGAACAAAGGATGAAAAATGAAAAAATAAACAGTCCGAGACGAAAAACAGGGACCGGAGTTATCATTGCGGACAGCTGCTGTTCCAGTGACTATTTTAGCACGACTGCAACGTCAACAAACCTCACTGGAATGCACAGAGAGAGAGAGAGAGAGAGAGAGAGA
Source organism: Anguilla japonica (assembly GCA_025169545.1). Classification (NCBI taxonomy): domain Eukaryota; kingdom Metazoa; phylum Chordata; class Actinopteri; order Anguilliformes; family Anguillidae; genus Anguilla; species Anguilla japonica. The sequence continues at coordinate 62,710,100 of CM045887.1, forward strand.
GAGAGAGAGCAGTGGGGTCTGGGAGGTACATAGCTGGCAGTTTTGTGGCATTAAGCTGTAATGACCATAACTGATTAAGAGATGCCTTCTTATTATGAGGGATCAGGAAGCATGGCCAAAGCGGACAATTATATCAACGAGGGGGGGGGGGGGGGGCAAGGGTGGGGTGGGGGGGGGGCAGTTAATCCAAAAGCTTCACACAATAACACAGCTTCTGCCAATAAACACAACAAACCGGCCTCCTGTTCATGGTCTCTGGCGTGACAGAAACACTCAGAGCGGGTTTAATACTCACACCGCTGTTTATTTATTTCGTCTCCAAGGAGCTGCACCAACGGCAGGTAATAACAGCCTCCAAAAAAAAAAAAATTTTTTTTTCCTTTATCATTTTTTCATTATTTTATCTAAACCTGTAATTTAACCGTGATGCAATTGCCCCCCCCCCCCCCCCACCCCCCTTCAAGGTGCTTCCATGATGAAAAGCGAGACGAAGACGAAGATGAGACGAAGATGAAGCAGGTTTGGCTCCTCCTCCTTTTCGACACTTTTTTTTAAACAGCTGGCCTAAGCGTTTCTCTCGCGGTGGAGTTCCTGTTCCTGTTCCTGGCTTCCTGCGAGCCTGAGCTGAGCAGTGGTAACCTTGTCTTCTTCAATAATGCATCCACATGTCTGTGCTCTGAGAGCTTGACTTGGCTGCGGCGTGCAGAAGCGCAGCACCGTGTGCCTCGGCCACGAATCAAATCCTCTGGAGCGAAAATAAATATTTTAATTTTCCCTGGCGTCTTTCACTGTGAATGTGCTGGGAGATCGATGTCTGCCAGCCCTGAAGTTGATTTTTTGGGGGAAAATGTTTTTTGACCTTCCTTTTAACCTGGGCCTCTGGACTATTTCACACAACACAGGTGGAAAAACAGAATGCCAACATCTTAGATGAACCATAGCACTTCATAGCTCTTTTAGGCAGTCGACAGTAACCCTAGACCCACCGCACTGTCTAAACGACTTAACCAACACATTCAATCAAAAGGCCAGGTGCCTGTTTGAATTCTGCATACACTTTGGCCAGGATTCAATCAGCATTTGTCCTTGACATTGACTCACAAATTGAATACAAGCAGGTTTTTTTTTCTTCTTCTTCTTCACAAAATCAGACTGCTGGCTTAGTTTTGGTTATTGCCGAAACGCTGTTTGTCCATAAAAGCACAAGCACCCGCACTTTAAACATTAGGGACAAATTTTTAATTGAATCCTGGCTTTTATTTCAGCACGGATGAATATGAGAAAGAGCAGAATAATAAGAAGCATAAATTATGTCACACATCAGTTATTCACACCAGGGCAAAATAATTAATCATAAAAAATAAAATAAATAAGCGTGGGCAAACGTCACTTGACAAAGAGCGCGGTGTCTTTTCCTATTACAATAACAGTGATTTATGGGCGTAATTTGACACACAATGGTGGCCGTGAGAGCCGCGGAGGCTGCCATGACGGTAGGCCAGGAAATGGATTGCGGGGAGACCGCGGAGTCACGTTTCCAGGGCTCAAATAACGTGTATTTAGGGGCTCTCTTATCTTTTATTGGCCGCTTCATTACGCTGGAAAGGACGGCCATTTTAATGGCGGCTGTCAAACTCTGCCCTGAAAGAAGCTATAACGCTGGGAGCAGCCGGCAGGCGAGAGAAAAAAAAGAGAGAGACAGAAAAAGAAAAAAAAAGAGAGAAAAAAAAGTGTCTTACTCAACTGGGGCGCTGTGTGACAGCTCAGGCAAGAAATCAGAATCCAGAAAAAATCGTTAGCAGGAGTTACCGCCAACTGCTAGAAATATGAATTGACACTCGACTCTACTTGTACCTCCTGTACCACTTGCACATTACATGTCCTGCACTTGTATTACACGTACTGCACTTGTATCGTTATCTTGATGTCGTCGCTTGTTGCCATGCCTCCTAGTTTGACTTAACATTACTCTCTGACCTAGCCTATTCTTACTGTGTGAACTGGACTTAATTTGTTCATGGCTATGGATAACTGTGACATAATGAGTATCGTACTTTATTGAGGCCTGTGTTTTGTAGTTGTTCCAGTGGCCTTGGGTATGCACTTATTGTATGTCGCTTTGGATAAAAGCGTCTGCCAAATAAATGTAATGTGATGTACCTGCCACTGTGACCCAGCCGCCTACACCCACCTCCCAGAGAGCACTGTGCCTTGCTGAAGGTCATGCCAAGGTCATAACACTGTCCTCCACGCTACTGCTAACGTTAACTTACATGTTTGACATTAAGAGACTTGCAGAGAGCTCAACTCTCCTGCGTCAGGTGTGAGACTCGCTCACAGAGGTCACACGGAGGTCACACAGAGGTCACGCACTCACACACCCAGCTGTAGCAGTCTGTTTCTACGAAAGTAAATGGGCTGGGTAATCAGTTTTAGATGATGAGTTCCCCACAAATGGTAAATAGATTAGTTTGGAAAGTTTGATCTTTCAACCCCCCCCCCACCCCACAAATTTTCCAGACCCCCAGCAATTCCCAAAATATCACACATTTGGATTCTCCAAATTTTAGACTTATGACTCAGAGGAAAAAGTACCTGGTGTTTTAGTTTGGAAACCTTGGCCGTTCACCTTAATGTCATACCCCGCGACGCCCTCTCTCACAAGACTAACAAATAGCTGCGTCTGAAATCACAGTTACGAGTCTGGGGACGACGTAACCTGAACAGATGGCTGTGGAAATCGCAGAGATCTAAGACAACATAAGACATATGGAAATAGTTGCGGTCTGACCTGAAATCGAGGCACGAAAAGCAGAGGGTAACAGACTGAGACAATCCAGACGACTCGAGAGCCAATCACCTCATTGCAGACGGCAGAGGCATCCTCGTAGGCATGAGAGGGGAAATATAATCTTTTTTTGACACTTATGAAAGTCAAGCATCACTGAGGAAAACGAGTGCATTTTTTAATACATAATCTTTACAGCAAACACAATATGCTGCAATATAAAAATGTGCAGAGATTAGCTGGGCTATAGTTAATGCAAGGACTGCTAAAGACAGACAAGAGTAAAAACAGTACAAAATGTTAGATATCTTATGCTCTAAATGAATTTCCTTGGTTATCAAAATGCCTGATACAGCACTGATAATTAATAATATTTTATAAAATATGCTGCATGCTATCGGTTAAGGCAAAAACTGAATCGTGCCAAGAGTCAAAGCTAGACTGATATTAAACAGCCAGAGCACGCCGCGCATGTGTGTATGCTTTCAAATATGTATTTGGCAATTAGACCTACGCTTTTGGAAATGCACTTCTGAGCCAAGCGTTCTTATCTGCGGTTCTGCCCAGTAATCCGTACTGAAGTAAGCCATTCCACGTGTCAATAAACATGTCCCGCGTTAGCGGTGCGGCGCAAGTAATAGAATTAAGCCTCTCGTTATGTATTCTGGCTCTTATTTCTGAATTAACTTCATATCGGCCCCACCGGCCCATGTCATAGTGACTTCGCCAACGAAAATCAATTTGTAATCACCGCGCCGCGCGGACGAATGAGGTTCAGACGTCGTCCGAAGACGTCGGTTTAACTACGCTCTCCTCGCTCATTTCGGCGAAAAAAAAAATAAAATAAATAAAAAATGGTGAAGTGTCATTGGACGAGAGTGATGTGAGTCACAGAGGGTGTTTTTTTTCTTTTTTTTTTTTTTTCTTTTTTTTTTCTCGCTGATCAAAGCGGGTTTTTTCGTATCATCGCCTGGCGTGGGTCAGCGGGGACGGTTTCTCCACTGATCACGCAGCCCGGGAAATGGTCCCGAAAAAGCATTTTAATACGAGACTGCGGCAGATATCACGGTTACGCCCGGGCCGGGCCCGTCCCGCTGGGCTCGGCCGCATAAATATTAAAATATTCGTCTAATCAGTTCCATGTCCGCTTGGATATAAGCATGTGTTCACGTCACGGAACTCCTGCGCTCGGGTCCGTTCAATCAGATCGCAGCGGGCTGTTTCCCGAGATTTCACATTTCGTACGCGATATCGTGAGCTTGGCAGTCGATAAGACATTGTTATGCACAAAACAGCAAAAAATCTGATACTTAAATTCGTTTTTAAAAATACACACAAACGACATCGATATTAGAGTTCTAGCCAGGGTTGCATGGAACAACAATAAAAAAAAGTAGGCCCGTGTAACCAATTTAATATCCACGCTGCCAGTTTTGAGGACATTAAGCAAATTGAGACAGAATATTTCCAACTGTCTCCAGACAGACCCCTCCGTGAGAACGTTAAATGGAAGACACAATGTTCCATAGCTTTAAAACCTAAGTACAGAACAGGAAAAGCTCTGTATTAGTATAGTGGGCTGCCTGCACTACAGAAGAATAGATCAGTAAGTTCATGTTATTAGAAATCAGAAGCAAGTTACTATTCAGCAAAGTCATTACAGTAGTTTTTACAAAAAATGAAGAAAAAAAAGCAAGATTTAGAGATCACTACACCCAAATAAAAAGGCTGAACTCCACTACACATTCCGTTATAATAACATTTCTTTGCAGCCCAAATGCCCGGGAGAAAACTAGTGTGTTATTCAGCATCTGTGTGTTTTTGTCTTTTTTGATAAGCACACACTTCTAAGACTGAAAAGTGAAAATGTATTTATTTTATATCATTTGCTGATGTGTAATTAGGGGTTACAGTACAAGCTGACTATAGGAGGATTGACAGGAAGTGCATGTCACGCATGTCAGGGAAGAGGTTCCTAACAGGAACCAGGGTGGATGAACAGAGGAGCTAGAGGAACTCTGTGACATTGGGCTTCTGGAGCAACCAATCCCCTCACAGGAGCCCATTATGACACCACAGATGGTTACCCAATGGTTAAAATCTGTGTCTTGTGATGTCACAATGATGCAGCCCTGTCATTCCAGACCTATTATAATAATTATTTTTTTTTAAAAAATAAATAATTCATTCTGTTTTTCTTTTAAAATAGAGCTCTTTTGCAGCTGTGGATTACTGTCAGTATGTCTTCACTTTTTCCTCTTCATATTTTTTTTTTTTTTTGCTTTTTAATGATTATTTTGAAAGGCATTTTCCTCCCTCCCATGTTTCACTGTATTTCATCATACACCAACTGATGTAAGTAAAGGTTCATGTCCAGAGAATACATGTACTGCATGGAGAAAAGTGTGTGTGGGAATGACTTGCATTAAAAAAGAAGCTGCTTTGTTCTTTAGATCATTATAACAGAACATTATAACACAAGCTAGAAGAAAGTGAGCATTTGTTGTAAGTATTCAAGACTGGTATGAAATTCTGTATTTTTGAGTAATCCTCTTGTACTACCACTACTACTACTACTACTACTACTAATAATAATAATAATATAATAATAATAATAATAATAATAATAATAATATTATTATTATTATTATTATTATTATTATTATTATGAGGTGTATTAATGAACAATACTGTGATAACAAAAATAAGACTGGTTCAACAATTAATATTCAAGAATTTGTTCGTCTTCGACAATCATTCACAAATCTATTTTCGTTTCACTGAACAGAGACTACAATATTAATACTTTCGCCAAGAAAATGTCAAATGCATGTCAAGCTCAAATCAGGTACACATGTTAAATGAGAATAGTCGGGGGGAAACTTCCTGATAATTTTGGGAGAAAAGCACAAGGTGCCCTTTGAAGAACTGATCGTGACATGTTATCATTCATTTTAGATAAAAGGGCTGAATTTTCAGCAGCTAATATAATCTGACTATTGCATTATTGATGCGCTCATGCCCGCATCCCTTTTTCGAAATGCCACTTTCGCTGCGGCCCAAAGTCAAAATTAAACCGCGCGAAATGTTTTATTTAAGCATACATATTTTACTTTCCAATCATATTACTGCTGAAGCTTATTGAATTTGCCTTCGCATGTGAAATGCAATAGTCTGGCCCGGCTCGCAATGTAGCACAGACGGATGCAGAACCATTTTCATAATAATAATAATAACTTCCGCACGGTCTCCGGATTTGTAAAGACGGCTTTGCTTCATGTATCTCAAATTGAGTTACCTGCTTCTAATTTGAAATCAAACTGGTTTAAAAAAAAAAAAAAAAAATTAATGTATGTGTTTTAACCTGACCATGGAAATTAGACCTGAAGGCATTGTGGGATACGGTCCTCCGGGAGTCTATGGTTGTGCAGCCATAATGGTCCTGCTCTCCAGCGGTATGAAGAGGGGCGGAGCCACACTGTCCATCTGTCACAGCTTGGCTCCGCCCCCAGGAATCAAGAGTACAGACCATGGATAGGACAAACTGAATTTATACACACACACAAACATGCACACACAGACATACAGCCCACGCACTCATACACATATATACACACACGCACACAAAATTCACACAGGCACATACGTATGCACCCAGCACCCACAGACACAATGTACACGGGCACTACCACTTTTTAAAAAAGTGCTTACTACACATCATAATTAATCAAAGTTGAAAGACTGCTCGAGCAGATCGCACAAACCCTGATTCTGATCTGCAGCACGACGCCGTCCCGTATGGAAACGAAGCTGGCGTCACCTCCGGTCTTCAGCCGGGAGCGTTAATCATTCGCGCTCCGCATTACCGCGCATTATTCCTGGAGGAAGAAGAATAACCGCCATCTGCCCGGGACGGGTCGACAATTGATTTAAGGACTGCAGCCGGGCCGGGGCTGATGGGTATTAATCAGGGCCGCCCGCCGCTCTGTCAGCACTCTGGGGACATCGATCTTCATCGGGACAGTGTGACACACGGTCCTCACAAGTCACCTAGAAATACACCCCCCCCACCCCCACCCCCCCCAGCAGTCTGACACTGGTTTTGATGCCGTAGCGGCCCTGCTCCTCTTCCTCGGCCGAACCAGGTGCCAGGACCAGCCAGCACCTCAGTCCGCCAGGAGATCAGCACGGATGCACCGGTCAGCTGTGACCATCAGATCTCAACAGGCACAAACAGGCAGATTTAGCCAAAATATTCAGCTTAGCTCAAATGTGAGAAGGATGTTATGGTCTGCATTCAATCAACATTTGTCCTTAAATTTAACTTAAATGAAACACATTATAGGCAAGATCGGCAAATGCAACGCATACATTTGCCAAACTGTGCCCAGCATTCAATCAACATTTTACCTTAACTTTGACGAATGGTTAAAGGGAATGTTTTTTTTTTCCTCTTCACAAACAGAGCGTAGGCGTTTTTAAAACTGACTTGCCAGCTCGTAAGTCAAAGTTAAGGACAAATGGTGATTGAATTTCAGCTTGAGTGCGAAGAAATAAAAAAAAAAAAGAAACTGAATCACTAGAATTTATATGAGCCAATGTTACAGTCAGACGGACTCCAGCCTCATGCCGGGGTCGATGATGTATACAGACAGGTAAGTTCTTTAGCTGTCTCCTCCGTTCTTCAGCTACAGACTTTCCCAAAAAATGAACCTTTATTGACAGTACCATGCCATTTAAGTGCATGGAGAGACAGGAGACTGAACCATTATTGTGTTCTGTAAAAAGTCCTTTCAAGTTCCATTGAATAATGTCCTAAAAGGCCCATAACATCCGTGCCATGCCTAGAGTTAGGGGGCAAATACCATTTCAATTCTGTCAATCCAGGAAATGAACTGACATTCAATTCATGGATTGAAATATCCTCATTGAAACATTTGGGGCAACTTTTTTTTATGAATGGAATTTAAAGTCATTTCCTGAGACGGATTGGGCTGAAAGACACGGGGCCCCAGCCAGGGGCCCATTGGACACGCCAGGAGAAATCTGGCCGTCCTTCTGAAGAGGAGTAGATGATCGGTCGCACATGCCCAAAACCGTGCCCCGTAGCCAGATCGCCGTTTTAAAGAGGCGGATGGGGCGTGCAAGGGCCTCGCAAGGGCCTCGGGAGAGAGGGGCGTGGCCTAGGTTGCCAGATTCGAAATCTCTCAAAACGGACAACATGCACTGCTGGGATCGTGAACAATGATGGCAGCTGAACGGAGGGGGGGGGGGGGGGGGGGGGGGGGGGGGTGGGTGTTATCAGAACGATGTCGGACTGGGGAGCATTTCAAGCCAACGATACACTTAATTTTGTCTATTACTCTGAACGGACAACAAACTGTGACACGTACAAATATTTTGAAAACCGGCCATTCTTCCTGTTCCAGAAGCGGAATGACTGGCAGGCCTGAGTGCAGGTGGAGGTCAGTTGGCAGCACTGACAGCGCTTGGCAGCACTGACAGCGAGCGTGCTAGGTGCTGTGTATTTAGCGAGCAGGCGTTGGGTGATGAGGCTAGGGGTGAATGCTAAGTAACGCACGGGTCTTAGGGCTGTGTCTCTGTCGGGGGTGCGGGGGGGGCGGTGTGGGGGGGGGGGGGGAGGCTGCTGTGTGGTGTGGAAGGTGAGAGTGATGGAGGGGACAGGGTGTCATTTATGGGCTGGCTGGATGGGGCAGGAATTCAAACGATGCTTCCCTAAACGTGGTGCGAATCTTTATCTGCGATTATCTGTATCGGTATACACACACACACACACACACATATCTGCACACTCACACACACACACACACACACATATCTGCACACTCACACACACACACACACACATACACACTCACACACACACACACACACACACATATCTGTACACTCACACACGCACACATACGCAAGCAAACACAAGCACACACACACACACACACACACACATATCTGCACACATACACACACATCTGCACCTCACTCACACGCACACATACGCAACACACACACACACATAGCACACACACACACACAAGCACACACACACATACTTGTGAGCGTATACACACAAAAAAAAATAGAAGTTGAGACTTGCTCACATGTGTTACCTAGGCCGTGAATGAGACCAGCTACAGTAGCTTCATGCAAAGCGCATTGCAGAGCCCTGTAGTCCTCAGTGTGGCCCTGTGATAGAAAATGGGTCCTCACAATGTAAAACTACAAACAAACACACACCCACACATGCATGGCTTCTCAGACATCACCTGTTTGCTTTACATGAAATTAGAGCAGTGGGAAAATATATGGAGGTGTGGTATGTGTCTGAATAAGGCCTTATTAACTCCATCTGGTCATATCTAATTGTCCTTTTCACATGTTATCTCTGCTGGACTTCTGCACATGTCCTTATCCTTCAAAGTAAACTGAATCTTTCGCGTGGCACAGCTAACATAACAATGTATCTTGCAGAGCGACCATTTTGGCTCAAAAAACCAGAATGCTGTGTTTACCAGAAGCTTCGATTAAGCTCCGAGCGATTAAGCAAAGGTTGCAAATTACTTGCTAAGAACACTCTGTCGCGGGTGGCTTGGCGCACGTTTTTGGGCTGCAGGTCATTCCGGAATGCAACCAGACCAGAAAATTTCAAACAATCCCATAATACATGCAGCCCCTCACCTCAGAGCCACAGAGTCAGGCCAGGCTTTCGACCGCAGACTTTCACAATAACCCTGCTCTCCCAGCGAATCGGCATTTACACAGTAATGGCGAAACCGTGTGTCAAAGAAAAGCTCGGCGTTGGATCTGGCGTGCGCTCTGATGAAAACACACATGCAGACCGAGGCCTCTGATTAACACACACACATGCAGACCGAGGCCTCTGATTAACACACACACATGCAGACTGAGGCCTCTGATAAACACACACACATGCAGACAGAGGCCTCTGATTAACACACACACATGCAGACCGTGGCCTCTGATAAACACACACACATGCAGACAGAGGCCTCTGATTAACACACACACATGCAGACTGAGGCCTCTGATAAACACACACACAGGCAGACCGAGGCCTCTGATAAACACACACACATGCAGATCGTGGCCTCTGATAAACACACATGCAGACCGAGGCCTCTGATTAACACACACACATGCAGACTGAGGCCTCTGATAAACACACACACATGCAGACTGAGGCCTCTGATTAAATCACACACACATGCAGACTGAGGCCTCTGATTAACACACACACATGCAGACCAAGGCCTCTGATAAACACACAGGCAGACCGAGGCCTGTGAGGCTGTGTTGGCCTTGCATGGTGGGGGGGGGGGGGGGGGGGGGGGGGGGGGGGGGTGACACACGGGTTTAAACTGGGTCCTGCCTTTTGTAGCTGCCTGCAGTCTGACCTCTCTCTAAACGAGGAGGCTGTTTTGATAGAGGAGGTGCTGGGCTGGGGAGTTCATTAGGCCCCCCTCCTGCTGGGGGGGTTCCTGCCTGAACCTGCAGGGGCGAGCTCACCGCCCCCTCCCAGCATGAGGACGGTGCGCCTTCCCCCCCAATTTCTGCCCCCTTTGATCAGACGAGGGACTCACAAGGCTTTTGGAGGGCCTGAATAACACTGGCAGGACCTCAGGAGGGCTCCCCACTGATACACACACACACACACATACACACACACAGTCTCACACACATACACACATGCACGCACACACACACACACACACACACACACACACACACAAATACACACACACAGTCTCACTCCCTCACACTCACACACATATACACACACACACGCAAACACACACACAAGCACGCACGCACACAGGCACACAGTTACACACACACTTACAGTCATACACACACACACACACACACACACAGTCTCACTCACACACACACACACACACACACACACACAGTCTCACTCACACACACACACACACAGCCCTGTGGAAGACGCTGTGGGTCCAGGGCCCACTACAGACACGGCCCTGATTGGTCACACACACTGAGCTGAGCGTGCTAACAAGCGCTAACAAAGCGCAGATATTCAGCGCTAGCGTACATTAATGAGCCCAAACACAGCGCCTGACGCGCCCGCTAAAAAACCAGCGCGTAAAAACGCTCTCTTCCCGCACGGCGCGCTGCACCTCGTCCACGTTCGTCATTAGCCGCGATACGCGCGCGGTAAGCTAGCGCAGCACTCCAGAGAGAGGGAGATGGAGGGAGGGAGAGGAGAGGAGAGAGAGAGAGAGAGAGAGAGGGGGAGAGAGAGAGAGAGAGCGAGAGGGAGAGAGAGAGAGAGAGAGAGGGGGAGAGAGAGAGAGAGAGAGAGAGAGAGAGAGAGAGAGAGAGAGAGAGAGGAGAGAGAGAGTGCTAAGGAAGCGCCGCAGGGCGCTAATGTCCGCTCCGTATCCATGCCGACAGATCCACCGGCTCATCACTACATGTGACAGATGCCCAGGTCTGCGTTTTTTTTTTTGAGCGCTTCCCTGACAGCCGTCCGTCAAGCAGAGTGACAGGTGACTTAACCCGTCAAAGGACCACGGAAGGCACTTAATTGAAAACAGTCAGCTGTTTGAAAGAGAGAGAGAGAGAGAGAGGAGAGAAAAAAAAGATGAGCTAATCTGTGTCCCCCCCCCCCCCCCCCCCCCCACCCTCTGCAGTTCAGTTGACATTTCCACACACACACGAATGGAAAGTCCCTTCAGAAACGAGTTTATGTATCTGTGAACCGTTCGCACTGGTCCTGCTGACCAGCCTGTATTCCGTACAGAACAGGACGGCTTAATTCTGTTATCTACCAAAAACAACAAACAAAAAAGAGTGTCTTATACTTCCTTTCAGGGGTTGAGGGGTAAATGTGTTTTTTTTCCGCTCAGTAGCATGAGATTTTTTTTCATCCTCTCACTCGTCTGATTAACCTGGCAATCGAGGTTACACACACAAACACCGCCATTCCCACCCCCCCCATCAGCCCCCCCCCCCCCCCCCCAGTCTAACCCCCTACCTCCAAGAGTGAGACGACATAATGGCCTGCAACAAAAAACCAGAGGTAGTCAACAGCCAACTCCCACAGAACACAGGCTAAATAGATTTCAGGACCACAATGAGGACCAGGTTAGCCGCACGCGCTCGTCACCTCACACGTACACACGGATGGAAACGTTATGTCGTCACTAAAGACGCTCTTAAAGCTACACGCGCGTCTCTCTCGCCGGTCCTGGCTAACGGGCTCCAGCTGACTGAGTAATTTACTTTTCACCGAACGCTCAGCGGAGCTGGCCGAGGAGGAAAGTGGCCTTTTCTCAGACGGCCCCGCTCTCCCCCGGCACGCCGATACTCTTTCACTAAACGCAGGAGGCCACAAAGTCTCCACCACAGCTGTAGAGCGACCTGGAAATCCGTTCTCTCTCTCTCTCTCTCTCTCGACCGACTCTCTCCATCATGGTTTTTTTTTTTCTTCTTCTTCTTCTTCTTTTTTTCTTCACCTCCGGTGGCCCTGTGTGAGGGAGTCGAGCTACCAGTGCAGAAACACTGCGGTAAAGCATGGAGCTCTCTCTCTCTCTCTCTCTCTCTCTCTCTCTCTCTCTCTCTCTCTCTCTCTCTCTCTCTCTCTCTCTCTCTCTCTCTCTCTCTCTCTCTCTCTCTCTCTCTCTCTCTCTCTCTCTCTCTCTCCCTCTCTCTTTCTCAGCGCCCTGAGAGCTTTTCAGAGAGTTCGGTGTTGATGAAGACCCCGGGTGAAAAGGGCCAGCCTCATTTCCCACACATTTCATGACCTCTTTTGTCTTTTTTCTCAGAAAGATTTCGCTCCCCCGACCTGCCCCCCCCCCCCACACCCCCCTCTCTCCTCCCCCCCCCCCCCCCCCCCCCCCCCACCCTCCTCCCTCTACCCCTGGCTACACTGAGAGAGGGGCTAAGAAGTAAACTAATTATCTTGTTCAAATCCCTTTGTGGGGGCCCTAATCCTGTTAAGTAATAAGAATGTGTGAATGGAAACAGTGGCTTGGTAGTGATCCCCGCTCTCTCCGCCGAACTCGGCCTCCACCGGGACGCCCCCCCCCCCCAGCTCAATGCAGCCGCCAGCGCTGTGGAGCGGACACCCAGGATTACCCCGCTTTGTGCTGCTATGATGAGAAAGAATCACAAACCCGGGGTGCGGGAGGGGGTGGGGGGGGGGGGAACCCTGGAGTGGGGTAGGGTGGGGGGTGGGATCGGGGTAGAGTGATGTGGGTGGCAGCCAGGATGGGATGGGAGTGGTGAAAATGTGATACAAAATGCCTTGTTTTTGGTGAGTGTTTCAAATTGGTTTTTTTTAAGGGGTTCAGTTCACGATGTATCAAGGTGCCTGTGTGTGTGTGTGTGTGTGTGTGTGTGTGAGTGTGTGTGTGTGTGGGGTGGGGTGGGGGGGGGGCTCTGGGGGTGATGGGACGTGCGTGTAAACGGGAGTCGGCCCTTTTGGATCCGTTCTCCTCTTTATCACCCCGAGACCCGAGAGGCTGATGAAAGAAGAGAGAGAGAGAGAGAGAGAGGGATGAATAAGAGGGAAGAGGGAGCTCTGTGTGCGTGTGTGTGGGGGGGGGGGGGGGCTGGGGGGCTGGTTGGACTTCAGACAGCGGAAAGTGCCACGCCCGCAGTGTCCTGCCAGCTGAAGTTTAATCACATCCCCCCCCCCCTCCCCCCCCACACTGGGGCCAGAGCCAGGCCCTGGAGAGAGCCGGCTGTCTGCTGGACAGAGAGGAGCGTGAAATTCATCTGACTTCCCCAGAAAGGGGAGCCCTGCGGCCCCGTCCCACCCCATCCCACCCCCCACCCCATCCCATCCGCTGGGGTGGGGTTAGGGTTAGGGTTAGGGTTAGGGCGAGGCAGGGGGGTGGGACGGGCGAGGGTCAGCTCTTCCCATTCCACCCGTCCAAAAACAACGTCAAAATGGACACACGCGTAGGCATGCAGGCACGCAAGCACACACACACACACACATCTGTTGCATGTTCATGGCTGCTACCTCACCCCTCTCCGCTCTTTCTGCCCCTCCATCCCTCTCTCTCTGCCCCTCTATCCCTCCATCCCTCTCTCTCTGCCCCTCTATCCCTCCATCCCTCTCTCTCTGTGCCCCTCTATCCCTCTCTCCCTCCATCCCACTCTCTTTCTTTCCTCACCCCCCTCTCCCTCTTTCTCTATTGCTCTCTCTCTCTGGCCCTCTATTCCTCTCTCCATTCATCCCTCTCTCCCCCCCCCCCCTCTCAGGGATGACAGAGCGGGCCTGGCCTCAGTGTTAATGTGCCTTGCTTTATGACCCGGGGGGGGGGGGGGGGGGGGGGGTGGGGGGGTTCTTTTTCACCCCGAACATTCGGATGCCTCTCCTGCCGCAAGGTTTAAATGCCACCTAATTGGTTTCCATGGATACTAACGCCCCGCAAGCCCGAGGAGACGCCGCCGCGGTTCCTTCCGCCGCACGGTAAACTTCTCGCGTCCGTGTTCGTGTTTCACGGAGAACGCCGTCTCAGAGACTAAAGACCTGCCACAGACGTTACGGGGCAGGTACGCTTAAATGACCTTTAGCATGTTATCCAGACCGCCATCATTAATTAGACCAAGACCTCCGTTACTCAAGCACACCTGCTACCACCAGCACTGCGCCTGCAGAGGAGGGTTATGCGCCAACATCCAAACGCCCTCAGCCCAACGCACGAGGCCCAGGGCCTGATGGTATTTGTTCATTCGTTTATTACATGTTTTATTACCTATTCTAATATACTCCATATTTCAAAAAATTTTCCACATACTTTTTAAAAGGCAAACGGCCGTCCAATTTTACTAATTCCACTTGGATGAAAACCTGCTGAAAGTTGTGAGAGAGATGTGTGTGTGTGTGTGTGTGAGAGAGAGAGAGAGAGTCAGGGTTTGAGGTCAATTTCATTTAATTTCAGTCTCCTCAAGCCACAAATTAAAATTAAACTCTTGTTTTTACAATAATGCTTGATGGGTGATTTTAAATGAACCTAATATCAATTCATTTTCTAAAATTTACTCATTTAAAATTACCCTGACCCTGACCCCAGCTCTGGAGAGAGTGAAAATGAGGCCAAAAGAGAGAGAGAGAGAGAGAGAGAGAGAGAGAGAGAGAGAGAGAGAGAGAGAGAGAGAGAGAGAGAGAGAAAGAGAGCAGATTAACAGAGCTCTCCTATATCCTTCATCCACCTAGGGGCGGTCAAGCTCCTCGCCAGAGAATCTCTTAGGAACATAACAGGTTTTACGTCATCATCCGTAACAGGCATTACATCATCATCCGTAACAGGCATTACATCATCATCCGTAACAGGCATTACATCATCATCCGTAACAGGCTTTACATCATCATCCGTAACAGGCTTTATGTCAACATCCATACTCCTGGCCCTCAGCTTATCTGCCTGTGTAGATTATAGTTCCCATGGAGTCTCCATAGAGACCGCTGCCCCCCCTCCCCCCCCCCCCCCCCCCCCCCCCCACCCCCGATATCACATATGATTTGTGTAAAGAGCCCAGCTCTTCGAGTCTACACACTAACAAGATTATGATACGACAATGCTAAAAAGCTAAATGCCGTAGGGCTTTTTGATCAACGTACAGCGTACAGCTTTTATACATCAGGATACGAGATTAAAGGCTGTTTGATCAGACATTTTAGACCACTTCTAGAAAATGCTGATGGTAGAGGAAAAAATATATATATTTCATGCATATTTTAGCCATGGTTTGGGCAGGTAGCCACAGCACATGCGAAGAGAAATTATAGTATCAGGTCCACATGCACTCCTGCAAGTCATAAAAGTATCAACCTAATAATGTATATTATTTATGTACATGTCATACAAGCATATAATACTGAATCAGAAAATGGGAGCGGAACCGAGGCCAGCGCTGCGGTGTTCCCCGGGGACCCATTTCAGTGGCGCAATGAGAATTCTGGAATCTCTTTTCTCCTGCACTCTCATTGCCTGCAGTAATGATTAAACAGAACTGGCCACAGAAGTCCACAGTCCCACAAAATATATATATATATATATCTTCAAATATCAAGTTAGAAACGTACCAAATACCTTCAGCTTATTTCAGATATAATTCACCTTTGAGTTCCATAGACACCATGAACACTTTCAGGTTCAGGACCCTTGCCTGTGCTTATGAAATGATGACAAAACCTGCTGAAAAAATAATAAGAGGTCGCACAGCAAAGATTCTCAGTGTTAAATCAAGTCTAACCTCACTCGATTTGAGTCCAGTATAAATCAAATGAACTCCGTCAGAGTCCGTCAGTGCACACCGCACATCCTGAGGTTCTGTATCTCCAGCAATTGGCTGCTCCCAGTTCTTTTTTTTTTTTTCACCGGCTATGGCCAATCATGCGCTGCCCTGCAGGATTCCTCGCCCCGATTGGCCCCGAACAATCCAGAATCCGTCCTTAGAGAGCATCACTACTCTACCTATTACAGGCATTTGGCAGACGCTCTTATCCAGAGCGACGTACAACGACGTACCTATAAAGTGCCTCAACAGGAAATAGCGGACAGGAGGCGTAAACAGACTTTTTAACGGAATTTTCTCTCTTTCTGTGTCCCATTCGTATAAACACACATCATGTATTTTGTGTTGAGTTTTTATCCTTCCCAGTGGTTTTATGCATATTATGTTTCTTTTTAAGTCAGGAAAATGTGAAGCTAAAGACAATTTTCCACTTCATGTGGACAACAACGTTGTATTGTATTGTATTGTATTTTATTGTATTGTAAAGTTTTACACTCTGACTCAACACGGTTTCTCGTTGCCAGTGGTTGGACCAGTATGTTGAAACCACTGAGTGACTCTCTTTTTCCATCCAGATGTACAGTAGCCTACTGCACCCCCTTCCTTTCCCAAGGTTAGGCTTCAGACTTCACGACCTCATAAAAATAAAAAAATGTTTTTTCATGTGTGGCTATGGCCGGTGGTCAAGGAGAACCGGGCAATCAACTCAAAAAGACAATGTCACACACTTTACTTTAATGTTAAAAATCGCCCCTGCACAACACTGCAGTATTAAAGCAGTTTGCTGAAATAATTGCACATGTCTTTAAAACAGGAAATAATTATTCATTGTGCTGTGAGGTCGTAAAGCCCTGATTAGATCTAAACTGTTTAAACAGGTGACTTTTCATTTGAAACTGTTTAAACTAAAGGTATATCGCCGGATGAAATGATAGCTCTTTGGGGGAAAACAATTTTATAGAAAGATTAACGGCCGTAATTTTGAATAAACAAACGTCCAGTTCGAGGATGAAATTTCATTCGTGACATTGCGTCATTCGACTTTTAAAAAAAAAAAATTTTAAGGGTGAGAGAGGGAATTAGGGTCCATCTGCTTATCCCATTGGCTGTCGCACTCTGAAAAACACCAGGTAGGTTTCCCTGGCATTTTTCATACACCCTTCTGAAGTCGTCACCTTCTCACAGAATCGAGCGCAAATATATTACACGCGCACACACCAGCTAATTACAGCTTGGTGTTCGTTTCAACGGGGTTCGTGAACTCCGTTGGTGGCGTCTTATTTCAGGAAGTGCTAACGCCGCCGATGGTGTGTAAGAAACGTTCCTGCTGAATTGATTTTTACAGCGGGCCACAACCCGGCAACCGGCCGCTATCGATGTTTGTCGTGGTAACGAGCTCCGCCTTTCATCTGACGGGAATAGCGTGCGTGAGCTGACTGAGGGAGGATGCTAAGGCAGCGCCGTCCGCTGATTAGACGGAGATGTGACGGCCATTTTGTTTTCCATTTCTGCTCTATCTGAAAGGGCGCCGGTGACCTCTCCCCGCTCGCGTATCTGTCCCTATCCCAGACCCGGGTTCGACGTTTTCGGAGAGAATTCGACTTTGACAATGCGACCGGGGGGGGAAATGCGCTCAGCGCCCAGTTCCTGTGTCGGTTCGATAACGCGGGCCTGGTGTGTGTCAGGCTTCCAGTCACGATAGGCCCGGTCGCTTTAGTCCGACCATCCGCGCGAAACAGTCTCTTCACTGCTCCCAGCGCACACAGCACCACTAAAAAACCAGGCCGAATTCCGACAGTCAACTCCCCGCATCGACCGCTCTGAAAGCTAGTAACGTTTTTCCTTCTTGGAATTATTTCCGTTTACAGTACGGCATTCGACACCGTTGTTCTGGTCTGCCTCAGACATGCTGGCTAATCTCTTTCGAATAAAATGTTTCACGGTCCGAAGGACGAAAGCGAAGGCCTTCCATTACTGTAAAAACACACGGACCCCAATCCAGCCGCAGCCTCAGCTATGCACGGCGCTGATGCCAGAGCGATCTCTTAAGCCACAGGGCAGCGCTAACGCGCAGCCCGGCTCTGGCCCAGCACGGGCGGACCAGTAAACGGATTTGCGGATGTGGGCATGTGACACGGTGACATTTCAGTTGAAAGGAGAAAAGGGACTGGAGTGAAATTAGATTTCCAGTGCATTTGGGTGGGCTGGGGGGGGCTGGGGGGGGGGATCAAAGTGAACCTGACCCTGTTCCATTACACAGGCTGTCTAGGGGAAATGATGTCACAATTGCCATGGATACAGGAAGTATGAACTCCAAAGGCCAGACGTTCGCCTCAACGATGGGGACAGAAATTCAGGGTTTGTGTCCATTTAAAAAAAAAAAAGTATGAAAAACTGTATTTACCACTTAACATTGGGTCAAAACCAATACTACCCTGTGTTCAATGCAGGACTTTTATAATTTCATATCTGCCAGCCACTTAAATTTTAGCAAAAGTTTGTCAGCTTTCTGTTGTCTTGTCAAACATTTGGATCTTTGCAGAAAGCGCGCAGCCAGCATCCGCCATTTCCTCAGCGCATTTTGCCGATCAGCACATACCGCGCACTGCGAACACCGTCAGGGGTTTTCCCACGTGGGGGGGGGGGGGGGGGGGGGGGGGGGGGGGGGTCATCCTCTCCTGACAGCCGGCAGTGAAGGTAAAGTGTGAAGGTGCCGCAGGGGAGCGTTGACCGTTCTCAATCTCCCGTGGCACGAGATTCGAGCGGCGGTCAGCGATCCGGTAGGAGCGAGCGAGCGGGAGGGAGGGAGGGAGGGAGGGAGGCGGACGCCGAGCGGCATCTGCCCATGACCGGCACGCTCTTGAGAATAACCGGCCATGCAAGAGCGATGACCAGCCTGCACCTCCACGCCGCAGCTGTTTCCAGGAGAGGCGTGACCGAATTTTCAAAACCGAGCTTTAAAACTGACGCTCGGTATACTGTATATTCCACTGCATTCCATAATCTGTCATTTACGAGTCAAAAAACAAACTGACAGCCAAAAAAAAAATAGGATAAAACTAAAAAAAAAAAGAAACAACTTCACCAAAGTTACGTGCAAATAAAGTGGGAAGAAAATTACTGGGGCATCACAAAATGGCGCCCACAGCTGGGACTCATTTCAAATGCACAATGAAAACCATCAGAGAGGAGGTGTGGAAGGACAATTTGCTCTGATTTGTCACGAAAGTTACCCCCCTCCCCGACCCCCTCGACCCGGCACAATTTACGGTGTTTACCAAACTGGCTCTCATCAGTACGGCAGGTGCTGTTTCCACGCTACTTGACCTCTGACCTCCTGTCAAAATCGGCGTATCCTGCCGCAGTACCTTCAGTAGTCCA
This sequence comes from Anguilla japonica, assembly GCA_025169545.1. Lineage (NCBI taxonomy): Eukaryota > Metazoa > Chordata > Actinopteri > Anguilliformes > Anguillidae > Anguilla > Anguilla japonica. The sequence continues at coordinate 62,729,589 of CM045887.1, forward strand.
GCAGAGGCGCTGTGGGGTCTCTAACAGAGAGACCGGTGCAAAAGACAGATTGACACGTTCTGATGGGGGGGGGGGGGGGGGGGCGAAACGGCTGGCTGCGTTTACTTAGACACGGAGGTGTCAATCTTCACAGTTCGCAGTGCATGTCAGTTTCGGCAAAGCAAACAAACCCCTCTCCGCCCCGCCCACTCCCCCCACCCCCAGTCTAGCTCAATAGATCCAGCAGTATGGAAGCGTAACTATGGCACCGTATGGCGACAGAGGGGAAATGTGGTACTGGAGAGGGACACTGCTGTTGGCCCCTTCAGCAGATCAAATATACACGCCTATGTAAGTATCTTTAGATAAGTAGCTTCAAAATAATAATAAAAGTAATAAAATATTTACGGTTATTATTTGAATTGTTATCTGTCTATCTATATGTTAACTGCCTTTTTAAAAAAATAAAAACTCAAATACCCAGTGAACATTTCTATGGTGAAAAGTTGGTGAAATGCCATCTGGGCATTCAGATGAAAACCCAGCTACGTTTGGTTGAAAAGTGAAAGTATTCCTAGCCAACTAGGATGCAGCCAGGCTACATCTGGGTCAAACCTGAGCTATATTAGGTTTATGTCAAAACGTCACCTAGATTTCCACTCCTCAAGACATCTAGATTCAGGCTTTTTGTCACTGGGTGTGGATGATGTGGACAACCAAGAGTGGGTTGGGAGACATTCTAAGAGCCTGGCAACCGCCTGTATTGTCATCATTTTTTTTTTTTTGGAAAAGCCTTTTTGCTTTTGTTTTTTAATCTGGGTGCTGACAGACAGGCAGGTGTGCTCCATGTGCCACAGCCAACATCTACACCCCTGACGTCCCGTCCCACCCCCCCTGCACCCCCCTGCAGATTCAGGAAATCCCCATCCCTCACCGGGGGCCAGCGGGCTGGGGTGGGGGCCCTCAATCAAAATGGCCGTATGAGAGAGAGAGCGAAAGTCAACGTGTCCACAGCCTGGAGCCCTGTGTGTGTGTGTGGGGGGGGTGGTAACACCAGCAGCTTCCGATGTGTCACGTCAGGGCGCGACATCCATCCTGACAGCCACGTGCATCTGTCCCATCCATCAGGTCCAAATGCACTTACATACCCCCCCCCCCCCCCCCGCCATACCCCCCCTTACTCTGCCGCTTAAAGTGCGTCTATTTTCAAAAGCCTCCTCAGCTGGGACCAAATGCACTGAAGACCCGAGCACCTTAACTCTACCTGTCGACAGTCTAAATGCGCACCGCGCGCTGCTCGGAGGTTTACGAGCACGGGCTCAAGAGCCTGTCTTTAGCTATTAAAGCGAAACCCGGCCGCGCATTCCGCACTGAAGTTATCAGGCGGGGTTAGTTATTATAATTACCATAGAATAAGTTGAAAAATTAAAACGAGTGGCAAAACGATGAAGCTGAGCTGTTCGAGAACCGATCCTCACTCCTGGTTGTCTGTGAGCTAAGCAGGTTTTTATTTAAAATCTACATTATTTTATTATACAGTAAAAGCCTGAAAAACTAAGTAAGTAAACATCCAAAATTCATACCTACTGAGAATCTGGAATCCTGGAAGCTAAATTCGGGGGGGGGGGGGGGGGGGGGGGGGGGGGAGAATGTTTAGACAGTGACCAACCACAAGTCAGCAACTCTAAAATTCATGAACAGGAGCTTGGAATTCCCCTCCCAGCAATTCCCTGCTAGCTTAGCTTGGAGAGTTCCAAGGTCACATTTTACAAATTTCCGACTGCCAGTGCCGCTGTGGTAAGGGACCGTGTTATTTTTTCAATCTGACCATAAACTATATTCTACTTCATAAACACACCTCGGAAATTTACTTAGCTAATAATACAGAAGCATTTCCCAACAGGATAGATCTGCAGAATGTTAGTGTGTGTGTGTGTGTGTGCGTGCATGCATGTGTGTATGTGTGTGTAATGTGTGTATTAGTTATGGCCTCGTAAGCCATAACTAAAAGAACCATTTCTGCAACAGCTGGGCTTTTGGCTACCCAGTGGCAAGCAACCCAGCCATAAATATTTCAACAAAAATTTTTTTATATTTGAACAAATCTCCTTACGGTGACATTCCACTCTGAAAAATTTGTAATAGATTGTGAGCAGCCTTGAAACCCATAAAGCCGGACTGGACGCAACGACCGCGGGAGGAACTGCGGTGTTGAAAAGACGGGATCAAATTATTAGCTGAAGAAAAAGAAGTAGAAGAAGAAAAGAAAAAAAAACAACGTCTGTATTCCGCCCGCCATTTTAACCTTCTAAAACGGAGTTAAAATAATGGCTAAATTGAGGTCACGGCGATTGTGCGGTGTGAAAGGGGTGGCCCCAGCGCTAGGTTACCAGACTTTCAGCACTGCTGGGCAAACATTTCCCCGAGCACACTGGGAGCGTCACACATGGCACAGCCAAACAAAGGAATAAATATATACAGAAGAGGGGGGGGGGGGGGGGGGGGGGGGGGGGAGGGATGGCTCCTTCTCTCTTCCAAATCTCTTCAAGATGTTTAAAGACTCCCCCGCCTCGCTGTTTGCCAACTTCGGATTCCTTCTGGCAGTTGAAGGCGAACTTAAATATTCCTGTTCAAATAGTTTAAAGCTCGCGAATGTTTTCTTTCGCGACCGCGGAGACGCAAGTCGCGGACACCCGCGAAAGGGCCCCCGCTTCTGCCCGCCCGCCACATCTGTCCCTCGCGCTCAGCATACGCCAGACCATACCGCTGTTTCTACGCCGCCGCCGCCGCGGCTAGCAATCTCTCCGCTGTGCCAGCGATATACATATTTCCAAAACGTGTTATCTCAACGGTTGACAGGCTCGGGGGAAGCAGACAGTGTTTTGCTTAGAGAGAGGGCTTCCAAGCGAAGCTGCAAAGGTTGCGTCTCTCCCACACATGGCCGCATTAAACCAGCCTAGCGACATGCAGTTTTGTTGTGTTATTGCCAACACTGTAACCACGGTGGTCTGAAATTCTCGGGGCTCATTCATTTTTATGAAGTGGTGCAGATTTGGGGGACCGTGGGGGTGGGATCGGGGGTACTGTGTGCCCATTTGTTCCCAAAAGTCAGCGTGCGCTTTTTGGAAGGAAACACCTGCTACACTACTAAATCAACCTCTCTCTCCAACCCCAGAGCGCATTAATCTGTGTTATTGCTATAAAAAAACACACACACACACAAAATAAAAACCACAGATGGTTCCGTTTTATCTTGCGTTGCTGTTTTTCTTCCTGCAGACTGAAATATTTGAATTCCACCTGAATAAATAAATAAATAAATAAATAAATTAATTAATTATAACGTATTTAACAGGCGACCACGAATTAAAGTCGAAGACAAGCGGCAATACAGCAGTGAATTACTGAGGCAAGCGGACTGCAAACTGACGGTATATAAGCGCATAGTGTTGCGTCACTAGTGGGTTCTAGGCTCTGGCCGGCTAACCATACAGCGTTTTCTTGAAAAATGCCGGCTATAACCATACTGCTCACTTGAAAAATAACAGTGAAAGAGCCAGGATAGTTCTAGAACATCTTTGCATGATAAATGTTTTTATTTTCGTACAGAGGAGTTTTCCTTTTGCCATCTCATAGGCTACGTTTTGGTTTGTAAGCTGGGGTGGTGGTTTAAAATTTAGAAATGTGACAAACCTCTGAATCCATTCATCCGTTAACTCCATGGATCTAAAGCAAATTGCACTTTGGGGGAATAAGTATGCGCTCTTATATTGATTCTTTTAAAAAGAAACAAACAAAAAGGAAACAAAAAAAGATCAATAGTGGTTTCAAAATGTGCCTGAATTCTCAAAACACAAGCTAATCGCTATCAAATGCTTTTAGTAACTTTTGTTTCTGGAAGAGAGAGAGAGAGAAAAAGTGGTGAAATACTTCTTTGATCAGATATCAGAGAAAAAATGTTATGTGTCCATTACAAGCTTGCCTAACACTTTGGAGACAGTATTACTTTCCCGTTTAGAATGTAAACAGCTTGCTGTAAAAGACGACGTTCCGCTCGCCGCAGCTGTTCCGTCGGTTCAGTCCTGGCTGTCCCCGGCTGCGCGCTCGCGTCTTTCCCTTTTTAATTAGAACCCGAGAAGGTCGGACTTGCGCTCCCGCGCGAGCTCCGCCACGGAGAACCGGCGAACTAATGAAGGCGTTCTGCGCCACAAAGTTCACCCCGCTCCTCGCACGCCATTAAAAAAAACCAACCGCGTTCAAAGCGTGTCAGAGCAATGCTACTGTCTCACTTTTTCCAACTCAGACATGCAGCATTCAACTAGGAAAACGTTATTTTTCAACATTGTTATTTGAAAGATAAAAACAGCAGTTATGCAACAGATCACGAATACAGCGCACACAATAAATAGTTCGTTAATAACGCACAAATCCCAAGGACAACGGAATTAAAGGAGGAGAGACGTTGCTTTGTTTGTCCGTTTAAATAGCCACTCCACTCGGGAACAAGTCCTAAATTGATTTTGTGCCCAGGTCTGGAGTTGTGGGGGGGGGGGGGGGGGGGGGGGGTGGGGTCCACATCTTGGATCCTCATCTCTGGAAGTCCTCCAGGGGAAATGATTGGGGTCAGGGGGATGAAAGAGGGGAGAGGTGTTGTACTCAGGTTTGGGGTAAATGGTAAAGCCAGGCCTGCAGCAAGGTCTGGTGCAGCTGGCCCGTTAAGCTCAGATTGGGGGGGGGGGGGGGGGGGGGGGGGTTACGGCAGCAGGTACAAAAGGCCCCCCCCGATTAGCTTCATCCAAAATACCACAGAGGCTGTGACCCTTTGCAGAGGTGACTGGCATGGAATGGGGTCAGCGAGGTGAAAAAGAGGAAGGTGTGTGTGTGTGTGAGAGTGTGTAAGAGTTTCAGTTTCATGCACACACACACAGACGCACACACACACACACACAGATGCACACACACACACACACACACACACACACACACACACACACACACACACACAGACTCACACACAGATGCACACTCTCTCACACCCACACACACACAGACGCACATACACACACTCTCTCACACCCACACACACACACACCCACGCACTCACACACACACATACACACAAGACACACAGACGCTCTCACACACACGGACGCACACACACACACACAGACTCACACACACACACACAGATGCACACACACACACACAGACTCACACACAGATGCACACTCTCTCACACCCACACACACACAGACGCACATACACACACTCTCTCACACTCACACACACCCACACACTCACACACACACACATACACACAAGACACACACACACTCTCTCACACAGACACACACACACACACACACACACTCCTGGCTCCGTGCCCTTCTCCCTCTATCTCTGCAGCAGCTCTAAGACCAGATGCCCTGCTCCCGTAACTCCAGCTCCTGTGCGCCGCTAACCGCTAACAGAGACGTGCGGGTCACCAGCAACCTGTCGCCCCCCCCCCCCCCCCCCCCCCCCCCCCCCCCCCCCCCCCCCCCCCCCCCCCCCCCCCCCCCCCCCGCCCGCGGCCGCCACGCCGCTGACTTCAGACGCGCCGGAACGCGGCGAGAAATCCAAAACAGACCGGAACTAAGAGGGGGGCTGATTGAGTCAGGATGTAATATACGGACAGGCCCGGTGCATTAACCCGGCGATGACTGAGTACCACCCCCCCAGCCCATAACCCCCCCTGCCCCCCCCCCCCCCCCACACAGACTCTCTCCTTCTCCTCTCAACACTCCCCCTCCCCCTCACCCCCCCAATTTCACCCCTCCTCTCCTCTCCTCTCCTCCTCTCCGGCCAAATACCGCAAACGCTGTGCGTGCCTCCCCTAATTCAGGGCCAGAAGGCGAAGTGCTTAGAAGAATATAGAGAGAGAGAGAGAGAGAGAGAGAGGAGAGAGAGAAGAGAGAGAGGGTGAAGGGGGGGGGGAAGTAAAGCTGTCCCACGAGCCTGTACATATCTATCAGACGGAGTGAGACGTGGAGGCCGTACTGTGGGCGCAAAGTGGGGCTGGGGAGGCTCTCCCAAAAACGCGCCTGTGTGCGCCTGGAGCTCGCCGGCGTGATTAATCGCGCGGCCGCTCGCGGGCGATGACTTTCACGCCGCGCTATGCTAATGAGAGGTGTCCGATGACGGGAAAGGATTCCCGGCCCAAACGCCACTTATCGGATTTAAGACTGAAACCCGTCGCCTCTCCCCGACAAAACATTCGGGCCATTCGTACCCTTTCAAAGCGTGCGAATCAAAGAAAAATTAAGCTGTACAGAAATGTCGGCTTTTTAAAAATTATTATTATTATTATTATTACTACTTCAACAAGCACGTTAACAACATTCGGGCAGACAAGACTATTCATAACAGCCACGATACACATTAAACAAAAAATGCGTTATCATTAGCACACAAGCGTTGAAAATGTGGGCAATTTTGTGTGAGATATTTTAAAAAAGAATATAATCTCCTAAACTGTGCCAGACTTCCATTAGAGCATCTGAAGACATACAGAACCTTGAATAAAATAACTGAAAATGAGCATAATAATGCCATAAGTGTGACGGCCGGATAAGTAGCTCATTCCGCTGCCTGGAAAGAGGACAAGTGTGGTATCTGGCTAATGGATTTAGTGAAGAACCGCAGACAGCTTGCCAGCTGGACCTTCTTTCCTGAGATGAGGATTTCCTTCCATGATTTTACGGGGTGTACATGACGCTTTTCACCCCATAACTATTTCGTTTGACTGTCGGATTGCCCCGAGAAGCAGCTTTTTTTTTCGGATTACTGGTGCTCGACACTTGGCCGGGGGTGGCAGTCGCTCTCTGGAGGAAAGCACAGAAGATGATCGCAGGCTGTGCCACAGCCAGGATCCGAACTGGCAACCCTCACCAGTTACAAACCTACGCCGCTGAGGCTTAACCGCCACCGCACCGCCATTGTTACGGCTGTTTGCAGCTGATGCTGAACACAAATGGCCACATTTGGAGTTGGTGGCGGCTTGCCTTAAAGATGATATGAACCACACTCACGTACATTCAACTAGTTTTCTGAGAGATGCACAAGCAGAAATGTATTTTCACAAGAACTTTCGCATTTCATTTAATCAACCAGCATTCCTTCTGTTTTCTTTTTTTTTTTTTTTTCTTTCGCCCAGCAGGATTTTAAGGGAGTTCACCTTCATACCAAATTATCCCGTATCGTGTTACCCCAAAAGCATACCTGTAGCTTCGACCGACTCGCCTTCAATTAAGTGAACCGTAAGGAGGAAAAAAAAATTTTTATTTGCAGGTGTTCTTAAAATGAAAAATGCGAGAACAAATGAGAAACGCCCCCGGCCAGAGCACTCTGGGCTTACGGCCTAAACTGTAATTGGAGTTATAAAAGCGGCATTATGGGATATCTCGTGCCAAACGGAGAACGCTATTGGTCAGCCGCGGTGAGCTCCGTTTCTGCAGCGTCGTTTCATTGAGGGAAAAAAAAAAAAACTCTCCTCTAAATGAATGAGTTTAGTCTGTAAGTGTGCATTCTCAGCTCTGAGTGAGAGCAGGGACATTGTTCCCCTCTACACTCGATTCACGCGGCCCCGCCCCACCCGACATTCTGCTCCCCGAACAAAAGAGACAATCAGAAAGCCGGCTTGATTTAATTACTCACAGAGCCGCAGTTCCACAGTGCGCCATTAACGCGTTAGCGCTGCACAAAAGCGCGTCGCGGCGTAGAAAATGAGAGGGGGGAAACTAAATTAAAACAGCGTAATGACAGGTTTAATTTAGGTGAGCCGGAGTAACGATGTTTGCGTTCGAAGTATTTTCTCTTACGTCTTCTCGTGCGGTGAGGTGACTAATCTTGATGATTCACTAACGGGGCCCCATCCGCAAAGACTTCTGGAACCATCTTTCACTTAAACCAAAACACAGTCACTCCCATTACGTACTCATAAAATTTTTACAAGAAACAGTTATATTGCACAAACTGAGGCGAGGCCAAAAAGTTACAAAAATAATGAAATGTTTCTTGAATTCCTCTTCCCGTTGCAAGCCCTTTTTTTCCCCAAGTTTGAGAAGGACTCATGGGTAAAGGTTCGATCTTCGGTCAAACTCGCTCTACACTGACCCCGTTCTTCCACAAAGAATACCGTTCCACCCCACCAACCCCCAAAAAAACAATCCAAGGGCATCTCCCCACAGAGGGGTTTCCCCAGTACCACACTGCCCATAAGAAGGGGGGGGGGGGGGGGGGTGGTTTCTGTGAGCAGGACACCCAGCGTGGACCTCTAGCCAAGCTAAACACGTGGGTGGAACACAAGTCACTTCAGAGAAATGTAAACCTGTTAGCAAAACACGAAAACAAACGGGTCCTGGTACTGTGGACCTCTGTATCACACCACATCAGGCAGGGTTAGAGCAGTATAATGGGTACTGGTCTTGTATCCGAAAGGTCACAGGTTCGATTGCCAGGCAGGACACTGCCATTGTACCCTTGAGGAAGGTACTTAACCTGCATTGCTTCAGTATATATATCCAGCTGTATAAATGGATGCAATGTAAATGCTGTGTAAAATATTGTGTAAGTCGCCTGGATAAAGTGTCCCCTGTAATGCCTGTAATGTAATGTAATGTAATGGGTATAAATGGGAACCGACTTGACCACTGACTATGTAGAGGTCGGCAGTGTTCGGCCATGGACAAAATATTCTTGTCACCTTCTCTGGTCTGAATATACACACGTGCGACACCGTGTTATATAGCGAACCCAAAGCTTGGGGCACAGGATTCAGGGAGAATTAAAATTTAAAAAAAAGCACTCGTCAATGAAAACATCAAAATTTTGACGTTTTGGCAAGCCACCGGCATGACCAATTATGTAAAGTCAAGTCAAGTCAAACTTTATTTAGAGTTCGCTCACACAGCAAACGTTCATAGATGGAGACATTGCAGTCACTACGGTGCTCATTGTGCTGGCAAAAGCATTTAGGGCCCGACGATGAACTCTCTGAGTAATCAAGGCGGTCAGAGATCAGACCCAGAAAGCAATCCAAGGCCCAGCCCTCTGATTGTTCCCTGTCTGAGCATCTGCAAGGAGGAATCAGTGAACCTTTAAACAAATGTGACTTCTACCCACACATGAAATTTTCATATAAATTGATTGCATCTTAATTCTTTCAACATTTTGTGTTCAAGACACAAACACAGACACGTGCACACACACACACTGCACGCACACACACACGTACATCACACACATCACACACATCCCCAGAGACAAATAGACCAAAACCATGCTTTAGAAAGCCATCACTCCCAGAGATGGATTGCAGATTTGCTGTGGGTCTTGTATGTGGCACACCATATGTGGCACACCATAGCACCACATCCCAGCCAACCATGCTGAGCAGACCGCACGCATCAGATCCTTAGGACAGCATGATAAGCCCCTTTTAAAAATGGCTGCAGTGATAACACATACATATACACGCTCGCACACACGCGCACACTCACACAGATTTATCTTCATTTCATTGTCACCGGATTCAGGTGTACCTGTTTTTATTCTCATAATTTATCTCGTAACTCTGCTACACAGACGCAGAGTGACACAGGCTGCATTTCATACTGGCAGACAGACGCCGAATGTTATACCCGTACTAAATTGCTGTGTTCCTTACTTCTTTAATGGCCGGTGTCCATTTCCTGATAACAGCATTCCGTATGTTTAAATCGCGTTGTGGATATAATCCGGTACTGTTTAACAAATAAGAATTAATGATGTTTCCGTTCGTCCAGACGGAACTTAATTTCGCACACTATTTATTTGTTCTGCAATATACTGTTCGTATAACGGTGCGTTTAACACGCAAATACGTCTAAAGTTAGTGGCCAATTTTTTTTTTTTTTACTTTTTTATTTATGAAGAAGTGAATGATTACGTCCCGAACACAAGGGATTCACCCCCATCATAAATGGCGTCACCAGGCGAGGAATATCCCTGCTGATCTCAGCATCGTTCGGTCATCTCTTTCATAACGTTTCAATCTAACCATGCGAGGCGCGAGCTTCCGAGGGCAAACACTTCAAGTCTGTCGAAGGCCATTACTGAGAGAGAGAAAAAAAACACAGATGAGCTCTCATAAAAAGGCCGTGAGCTCTTTCAGGACAGGATCCAAAAGAACGGAGGTTCTTGGAGAGCCACTGGTGCAGAGTGGCTGATTAAAAAGCGCGAGGCTTTGACGCGAGACTGCACTCGAGCACGCCGATTGTGAAAGGCAGCACCTGTCCTTAGCCAGCTCGAGCCCCGTGGTGTCATTGTACCGATGACAGGTTAACAAGGCACAGCCTGTCTAACCGTTATAGCCGACGGGATTCCTGCTTAACCGCGTGCTTTCATTTCAAACAAACGCGCACGAAAAAGAAGAAAAGGGGGGGGGGGGGGGGGGGGGGGGGGGGGGGGGGGGGGGGGGGGGGGGGGGGGGGGGAACTTTGTGATGAAGTGTTGGGTTCGGCGGAGTTAAAAAACTGACATTCTGACAGCGTGGGGGTATTTTTTCTTTGCCGGCGATAATTGCGCCGTTCTTTTTTTCTAACCGGAATAAGTCAGAATAAGACTCAATTTTAACGAGGCAAGGAAGTTCAGGAGTGGACTTTTTGAGCGGGGATTTCATTCTTATCCATTTAAATCCACACAATGCGTTTGCGTATTTGTGTATACATTTAAATGAGGAGCCCCGCTTCCCACGAGCGCATATTTTAAACCTTACATATTCTGCAACATATGCGAAGCACAAACAAAAAGGCATCTCAAAGACAGTCGTTTTCAACAAAAATGCATTAATCCTACAATTAAATCCGTGGAAGTAGCTACCTCGTAATGTGCAGTTCATGCGTTAAGCCAAACCGCAAAGACTTAAACACGTGCACGATGCGTCTACTCGTAAGTGCGCATGCTAATATTTCCAAATGAACACTGAATGCAGGCCTACACTGTAGATCATGTCATGCAACTGTGACCATCAGTCCTTTGATGATTACTCTTCTTTCTCAGCCTTCAAGAGCCGTGTATACCGTTCCAAGCCCCTGCTTTAAAGGTTCCCCAGCGTTTTAAGAACCGACCGGGATTGCTTAATGCGCGTGCGCACACCTTCCAGCCTTTCCCCGCGTGATTGATAGAGACCTGTGGACCCTGTTGAATTATTTATTTCTCCAGGTCAGGATTTCAAAGGCCACTTTAAATCACAAACAGGGAGAAGTGTCGGGAACCGCGAGGACGGACCGGGGGGGTGGGGAAAACGGCCTTCCAAGGTAAACCGATCAGCCGGAGAGACGACATGAAGCCGAGGACAATTACGATATCCTTATCAACAGCCAGCGAAGGCTGCGTATTATAATGCGAAGCACTCAGGTATGAAAAAAATAAACACAAACATCGCATTCCGAATGCGTGACCACTCGCTCAAGTATACGACCTGCCGCGATTTCACGCCGAAATAAATGAAAAAAAAAAAAAAAAAAAAAACATATTTAGGACTGGAGTCACTACCATGGCACCTTCAACAAATGAAAAATGGAGGAGCTGAAATCTCATGCATTTCTTGAATTGAAATTCGTACACAAAAGGGAGCCTTTGAGTTAACCAGTTCTGTCTTTCCGCCAAACCCCCCCCCCCCCCCCCCCTTTTTTTGCGCGAGAAGAAATCTTAAAAGCTCCCCCCCGCCTTCTTCTCAGGCTTCCGGGGCACTTTACTTGAATGTGCTTTACTGACAGAGTGGAGAGACAACAGCAGATGTGCTTTTAAAGTGTGTGTGTGTATGTGTGCATGTGTGTGTTTGTATGTGTGTGTGTGTGTGTGTGTGTGTGCGCGTGCGTGTGTGTGTTTGCGTGAGTTCATGTGTGTTTCTCTGTGTGCATTCTACTGGAATTGCTTCTGCACAGTGAATACAGAGACTGGCACTCCTCAGGTATACAAACAAACACACACACATACACACGCACACTCACTCACACGCACACACTCACACACACACACACACACACACACACACACTAAGCAGTAAGAGGAGCATCGCCGTACAAACTAAAGAACAGCTCCAGGTGACTGAAGCAGGGCCTAAACTGGACGTGATTAATGGTGTCTTTTGAGCAAACAGACACGGCGCTGGCTTGTGCCACTGCTGTCACACCGGTCTGTGTCAGACACTCGGGTGCAAAAAAAAAAAAAAAAAAAAAAGAGAAGACGAAAGAAAGCCAAAGAAAATCTCCCCTTTCTTCTTCTTCCAGCTCTCTGCGAGGAAAACACGGCAGCGTAGAAATGTAATTATGCTTGTGCAACGCCGGCGTGGTTTATAAATAAAGCTCTTTTCAGGGAAAACAAAATTACCAGCAGGCTCAATTTACTGAGAGATAATCGACTGGCTCCGCACTGCATCTTAAGCGCCCCGAGACCCAGGCAGGCTCATCGCCTGCGCCCCCTGCTGTTGGAAACACGTCATTTGTTTGTTTGTTTATTTATTTATTTATTTATTTTTCACCCCCTGCCTCATGTTTGGACTGTTTCACTGGCTGCCGCATGAACCTCACTTTCAACTCAGCGTTGTGTTTTCTATCTCTCTCTCTCTCTCTCTCTCTCTCTCTCTCTCTCTCTCTCTCATGTACTCTCCCCTCTCTCTCTCTCTCCCTCTCTCTTCCCCCTCCCTCTGTCCCTCTCTCGCCCTCTCTGGTTCTCTCAATGACATCTTTCTCTTTCTTTCTCACGCCACATCTCTCTCTCTCTCTCTCTCTCTATACCACACTGTATTATTCTTTAACCCCCCCCCCCCCCCCACCCCCCAAACCCAAAACTGAATTCTTCCGTGTCGGGGACCTGAGTGTAAATGCTAGGAAACCACTCTCTAACCCAGATAATTGAACCCGACGACGTTGTGGGTTGCCTGTGTGAAAGGGGCTCTCTCTCCCTCTCCCTCTCCCTCTTCTCCCTCCCTCTCTCTCTCTCTGCTGCCAACCTCCCTCTTTCCTGTCAGGTATTCCCTGAAGGAGGTGAGATAAGGGAAGTGACAGTTCACATTGGAAGCTCACCTCCCGCTCAACCCAAACCCCACCGCGCCACATCAAACCTGGCAGGAAGTGTTAATTGGTTGTAACATGCCCGATGGTTACAAACGCATTATGCTGACATCACCACCTCAGAAAGGGAAATAGCTCACCCCCCCCCATGTCAAACGCCAAAGCCTTTCCAGTCGCAGTTCCTGAGAGGTTTTTTTTTTGTTCTGAGTAGTGCCTTTGACGGGGCACAATGAAAACGAGCACTACTGGGTTTCTTTTTTTAGCCTCAGTCATTTGTGTGGTGCGAAGGGGAACCAGGACAGGATGGGCGAGGGGGTCGGCGGGGGGGGGGGGGGGGGGGGGGGGGGGCGAGTTTGACGGTGCGCGTGGTCCAGTAACGCTCCACAAACGGAAGCGCTGTCGCGTCGCCCCTTCGCCGGGATCGCGGTGCGCCGGCACACGCAGGGCACAGCGGGCGCGGTCTCTCGCAGAGAGGGTGACGCAAGGCGACGCAATTTAACGGCGTGAGCTTCTGCTCGTTTCTTCAGGCTCGCCGCCCTGATCTCCTGGGCCAGCGTAACTCAGCCAGCGCTGCTCAGACTGTTTCCGGAAACCCCAGCCCTGACGCCGAGGACACATCTGCGACGGCCATCTTTACGAAACGTAAAGGAAAAGGTCTTTGAGGGCCGTCAATGCTACGTCCCTAAGAGAGCGCTCTTCTTCGCCCTTCCTTCCATCGATTTATCAGCCGTGACCCAGCGGGGTGTGCCGTGACCCAGCAGGGTGACCCAGTGGGGTGACTCGCGGTTGGGGATTAAGGAAACGCAGAGGCACACCCAATCCCCCGCGCAGGTACAGCCGGCAGGCCCTAGTGTCGCCAGAACAATTACGAGTGACTCACTTCAACGGAGATCACATATGGGACCATTTAGCATTTCATATTTACAGATCCTCTGTAAAAAAAAAAAAAAACAAGGTTCTTTTATGGTCCAGCTGTCTGTTCTTACTAAAAAAACTCTCCCACAAGTTGCCTTGAACAAACTGGCACCGGCACTTTTTATGCATATTTTTATGCTCATAAATGTACACCATACATCTATGATTACACATTAATAGTGTGGATTAAAGTAATAGTGTCTCACATTATCAGAGTACCAAAAAAAAAAAAAAAGCTTAATTGAGGGACGCAGCCAAGCAGACATTCATTAGTCACGCCGATAACAAGCGTGCAAAAAAAAGTATGCATTTTATTTTCCCCTATCTGTACATATTTTATTTATATATAATTCTGCAGATGAAAAGCCACCCTTTAGAAGAGAAGACCGACCTGCTAATCGGCTCCAGGCTCTGAGCGGGGCCCTGGCAGGTGCCAGCGAGGACTCGCATCCGAGCGCTATTGATCTCCGTGAAGTCATTTCTCACATTTGGGGGGGGTGTGTGGGGGGGGGGGGGGGGGGGGGGGGGGGCGATGTTTTATTAATGGGTTGTTTGGCTGCTCAGTGCCACCATTTTCTGTCACGTCTGGTCTCCATGTCAGAGTCCCAACTGACGGAATGGAATGTGCTCTGCCTCCCTCCTCTCTTCCAATCCATCAATCAGTTCATACGCAGACACACACACACACACACACACACACACACGCATACACACACACACACACAGACTCACACATACACACACACAGACACACACACACTTCACACAAATGGTACTGTACCCTTCCATTCAATATTGTCCAAGAATTTAAAATGATTAAAAGGAGTCACGACAACATCAACATTTTTGTATGTATTTTAAGCAGTTAACCATTGGGATTATTATGCAGTGAAACGTTCGGGGTCAAAACGACTCTGAGAGAGTGCAATTTAATCTGACCCCATTAGACTCATAATAGCTCAGTGAGTGCTGAATTAACAGTACCGTTAGGAGCATAGAAATTATCTGCAGTGTGTGTGTGTGTGTGTGTGTGTGTGTGAGAGTGTGAGCGAGAGAGAGAGAGTGTGTGTGTCTGTGAGAGAGAGAGAATGTGTGTGTGTGTGTGTGAGAGAGAGAGAGAGATACACAGAAAGGGAGATAGAAACAAAGTGAGTGAGAGGGAGAGAGAGGGAAAGTGAGAGAGTGAGAGTGAGGAACAGACGTGTGTTTTCCGTCTCTGTGTTTAGCCGATCTCCGGTATTTATTCGCGGTGGTCCCGCGTATCGTGTTTGTTTTCCCTGCGTCGCTCATCTCCGCCACACACACTGCGCCTATTGTTCCCCCCCGACCCCCCCCCCCCGACCGGGGCTTCCCACTGAGCGCGCTCGGAACGGCGGCCCGGAAACGCCCGGATGAGTCACGTAACCGTGCCCGTGCGCTCGTTTGAACCGGCGCTGACCGCCGGCCGAACACGCCGCCCCTGGGACCGGGCCGGGCCGGGACTCGCATCCAAGCGGTGAGAGAGAGAGAGAGGATTCCGCATCCGAGCCGCCACCACAGGTCTGCCACCTAACTGCCGCTGACTTGATCAACGTGAACATCGACTGAGTGACCGTGTTGGTCACCAAGCTACACCCCGAGCTGACCAGAGGAGAAAGGGTTCCCCCCCCCTTGAGCCTGGTTCCTTCTGAGGTCCCTCCCCATCTGCCACAGGGAGTTTTTCCTCACCACTGTTGCCTTAGGCTTGCTCCTGTGGGGGTTTAGTCTGTGAAGGGGGCTGGCCCCCTCCCACGGCCAGGTGACCTCATTTTTTGGTGGTTTTTAAACTTGTGGAACACCATGGAAGGTCCCGGCGGACTTTGCTGTGGATCCGCTAAAGATGCACTCTAGAAACACAATGACTCGCTCAAATCCGTGAGTCAGCGATAGAGTATGACAGCTCTGCCTGACTCATGACTGATGATGTCACTGACTCACTGATTTGGTTTCTAAAGAGTCAATTGTGAGTCTCAAGCAGATGCACGGCAAAGTTCACCCTACCTGTAAAACCAGAAACCACACGCACAGACACATACACACACACACACGTACATGCACGCACACACATACACACACACATGCACGTGCACGCACACATACACACACACACACATGCACTGCACGCACAGACACATACACACACGCACATGCACGCACACGCATACACACATACACACACACATTTCATCCCCCAACTCCCCCCTCGCTCCCTCACGAGATATTTCTTCATCATCATCCCATCAGGGAATATGAAGGCATTACTCGCAGTGTCACAGTTCTCACCCATGAATTCCACACAAGTCTATGGCTGTAGTAAATGACTTGGGGGGGGGGGGGGGGTGGAAATGTGTGTGTGTGTGTGCATGTGAGTGAGTGTGTGTATGTGTGTGTTTGTGTGTGTGTATATATGTGTGTGTTTGTGTGTTTGTTACCGTTTGTGTGTGTGTGTGTATATGTGTGTGTGTGTTTGTGTGTGTGTTAGCGTTTGTGTGTGTTTGTGTGTGTGTGTGCTGAAGCTGGCAGTTATTCAAAGAAGCCAAAGAATTCGCCATAGCGGGCGTGCCATCCACTGCACGGTTGAGTGCGCCAGAGAGGGGAGGGGGGGTTGGGGCGGGGGGTCAGGGGCGAGGCCGGGGCAGCGGATCGGCCTTCATGTCTCAATGTGTCCCTGTCATATCTGCATAATCACCCATTTACATCCCATTAACGGGGGGGGGGGCAAAGCCCCCAGCACAACACAGCCATGCTGGGAGCCCCACAATACAAACACTGTACACAAGTTTGCAGTAAACAAGGCTCGACTTCATCCTCCTGTCAGTGGCCATTTTGTGTGATCTGTACGTTTGTTCCGTGTGTAAATAATGCACTTTGTTTTTCGAAGGGGGGTGGTGGTGGGGGAAGGGGGGCGGGCATGGGCCTCACGTTGGGGTTAAAGAAAGAAAATAATCACCCCCCTGCTTGCAATGGGCGGTGGTCCGCGAATATTTACAGTTGGTGGAAACTCATATCTATTTTAATTGGTCTATTTAAAGCGGAGCGCCAGATATCTGGATATCGCGTCGCCGGGGGCGACAGGTCTCTCTGGCCCCCCCCTGTGAATATGTGCAAAGTGCTTTCTGCTGCTGGCCGAAACCCGACACAGGCTACCGGGGGGGGGGGGGACACACCACCGCACCCCCCCCCCCCCCCCAAACCCCACGCCCCCCATGGCAGCGAGTTTCCTGTGCCAATTCCATTCTGCCCGTCCTGCCAACGCGGGGACATCCAACACCTCCCCATTACAGGGCATTACCCATAATGCTCTCTGACTTCAGCCCCCTACACTGCTCCCCGTTTACATAGATAAGAGTTCTTATCAGGAAGTACCCCCCCCAAAAAAAAAAAACCCGTAGTTGACTGATTCATGTATTCATAGATACTGTCTCTGAAAACATGACGTTTACATTACGTTGCACATTACAGTCAGACGCTCTTATCCAGAGTGATTTACTAAAGTGGAGAACCCGTCAGAGTTAGTCTCAGGAATCCAAGAGTGAAACTCAGAAAGTGGCATAAATTAACTGTAAAGTCAACCAAACAAACCAACAAACAGTATTGTAAACATCAACAACAACAACATCGACAACAACATCAACAACAACGACAACAACTACAAAAAAAATAAGAATAATGATGATTAATCATCATGAAACCAAGCAGAGTTCAAAATATAATTTTTCATAAATAAGTGTAAGGTCCCAATACGCCATGTTAGCACTGTAGCATGTGCAGGCTTCCCTGTAACGCTGTCCTTATAGCTAACCCCCCTGGAGAGCGAAATGGCGGAACGTAATCGCCGAAATCAGGGAATTGACTGAAATCGGCGGAGTGTCACGCCGCGAGATCGCGCCTTCGCTCGAGACGCGGGCGCGGTTACGACCTTCGCGTGCGGCCGTGATGAAAAGGCCTGTTTACCACAGCCGCAGGCAAGAAAAAAGAGGCAAAAACCCACAACAAAAGCGTACAGAAAAAAGGCGAGTACCTACATTTTCACGCATTAGAGCACGGTCTTTATGTTGGAAGCATGGCCGGTCTGCTCCGCCAGCTAACAATCAAATGAACAGCGGCGTTGGAAAAATCACAGAGGACTTGACCCAAAGCAGGGGAACCGGCAATGATATTAGCGCAGAAGAGTGTGCCCCCCCCCCCTCCCTTATATAACGCCCGTAGGAAAGAAAACCTGACTGAATGGAGAAGTGCGGACGGCTTTCATACCGTCATCCTCAGTGAGAGCGTAACTTTAAATTGAAAAAAAAAAAAAGGCATTAACAATTCAGCCCCCTCGAGGGGACAGACATTACGGAAATATCGCTCCACGCCGTGAGCTGGGGGGGGGGGATGAGGGGGGGGGCGGTGAATGTGCAGAGACTGCTGAGTGAAAACACACTTTTCGGGGGGGGGGGGGGGGGGCGTATTAGCCTTTTAGAGCAGAATGCTCCACTGAAGCTCTCTCTCCGCGATCGCCCAGCGAATGAATGTCCACTCCACGCACGCACATCCGCGGCGAGAGGTCTTCTGCCACCAAACTTTAAACGACAGCGCGGCGATGGTAACGGTGACAGATCGGCAACGCCGACTTAACCTGGAACCGCAAAGTCTTCCAGGGACAGCGATCTCACCCAAAGAGCTCACGAAAACCCTGGAAGTGAATAAATGACAATTCACAAGTTTCCGCTCAAAATGGCCATTTACACCAGGCCCTGGTAGTACAGGGAGGCGGTGTAGGCTAGCATAACTGCTAGGGAAGAGAGCGTAGAACTCGTAAGGAGGTTTATTTCCGGTTCCCAGCTTGGGTGCTGCCGTTCTGTCCGTGAGCAAAGTACTAAGCTGAATCGCTGCAATAAATATCCAGCGGTAGAAATGGACTGCATGTAAAAATATCATCAGGGTCTTTCCACCAACCCCCTGCCCCCCCCCCCCCCCCGTCAACCAACCACCCCCCCCCCCCCCCGCTTCCAGCTCACGGCTCATGCCGGTAAGGGACAGGAGTTGACGGGGTGGCTGGAGGATCGTTCTTCGCTGACAGGAGATCGATTCGCGCCGTGTTCCTGTCAAGCGAGTTCGCTCCCCCTCGCGGACGGCCGATATTCCGGGAAACCGCGGGGAATTATCGATGGAAGGCGAATCCCCGGTTACAAAACGCGAAACAAAAAACCCCGAAAAATAAAAAGAAAAGAAATCAAACCGAAAAACGAGAAAACGTCCGCGGCGGAGTTCGGAGATACGCGTTAGCGTGTGAGCGCTCGGTACGGTTAGCGCCATCGCCCCAGGAGACGCAATAAGAGCAGGTGATTGGCTCCTGTACCTGGTGACTGTTGGTCTTTATTTTGGGCGGGCTAATCTTATCTTCTCTCGTTCGGTACGTGTTGTG
>CM045887.1:62754004-62864004 GCA_025169545.1 Anguilla japonica
GTGTGGGTTTTTGGCGCATACTGAAGTGTGAAAAGAGGGCACTTCACCACTTCTGTAGGGCACTTGCTTCTTTATATGTGCGCACTATGCAATAGTACTGATATAGGCCATTATCAGTAAAGACTCTCAGCTGTATAAATAACCATCAGAGCCCATTCTCACACACTCACACACACGCACACGCACACACACACGCACATGCATACGCACACACACTCACACATACACACGCTCACACACATACACAAGCTCACACACACACACGCACACACACACAAGCGCACACATACACACGCTGACACACGCACACACACACACGCACATGCATACGCACACACACTCACACACACACACACGCTCACACACACACACACACACTCCCACTCTCTGGCTCTCTTTCTCATCTTAAGGAAATGACTCTCTTTATGGGAAAAAGCCTGGAGCTTAATGGATGTAAAATGACGACAAAAAAAAAATCTAAAAGCTCTGAGCTACTCAGATATGAGTTCAAATATGTTTTATTTGAAGTTATTGTTAAAATGGCATGTAGGGCACTTCTGTGAGAAACAGAAACCCAGGGAAAAGTGTTTGTTTGGAAATAGCGAACATTTATAGATCGTATTAGCCTTCCGAGACCCGCAATGACTCTGCGCTGCGTTTCGGTATGTCTAAATAAACAGCCGAAGGCATACGCCATGGTTCGCGCTCAAACATTTCAGTTCCCTGCCAGGAAAAACACCGCAGAATTAATTTCCGAGCCCTAATTAGACACGCATGTCTAAAGGGCGATCGGGAGTTTAAAGCGCTGGTGTTTACACAGAGAGAGAGCAGATCTGGGCAGGCCTGGCTCGGGGAGATGCAGTGTTCTGGGTGCATAGCTGGAATATCTGAAGTCATGGGGGATCACCTTCTCTCCCCCCCCCCCCCACATTTGGATTCAGGACTACAGGCCTGGGACTGGGGAAAACGGCACTTTACCCCTGGTCCCAACCAGCAGACTTTACCCCCCCCCCCTCCCGTTTGAGATGGGGGTCCCAGCCCAGTCCCAGCCTCTCCTGCAGACTAACACCCCCCCCGCCCCCCCTCCCGTTTGAGATGGGGGTCCCAGCCCAGTGCCAGTAACTCTGCAGGCCTTTCCGAAAATGTCACGACTGTCTCTGGGGTTCGAGGAGGCTTCCGGCACACCAGACACAAATTACGAAAAAAAAAGTCTCTGCAGCTCTCTCTCCCTCCCTCCCTCACCATCTCTCTCTCCCTCCCTCACCATCTCTCTCTCTCTCCCTCCCTCGCTTTCCCACTCTCTCTCCCTCCTTCGCCCTCCCTCCCTCCCTCCCTCTCCAGCTCCCTCCCTCTCTCAGTCTCTCATTTATTCATTTATTGATTTATTTTCATAGGAAGGTGTCAGAGGTATGAAAGCGCAGGATTCCTGATTTTCGGAAGTTCCCCGGCAGACGCCTGCTCCTGGCCCCGGGGCGCTGAGAGGGCACATGGAACAGCGGGACGGCGGGACATGGGGCGGTGGGACGTTCTTTTTGGGGTGACTCACGGCAGTGACTGCGCATTTTTCGTGTCACCCGTCCAGGTGGGCCCGAACCACCTCGCTGCCCGGCCTCACCGACACAAATTATTAATGGCTGCCATTTCCCTCTCTTTCCTTCCACCCCCACCTCCCAAAAAAAAAAATATATATATGTATATATACACCCCCCCCCCCCCCCGGTGATGGGACAGCCACTGCAGCACAGGCGGGCCCCTGCAGTCCCCCTGCCGTGCTGGGCCGGGGGAGCCATGCAGAAAATAAAAATCGCATTTCGTCAAAACTGACACTCCTGGAGCAAAGTCATATTCCCATGCGCACACTCACGCACATACACGAAAACACACACACACACACACATGCACGCACGCACACACACATACATACACACACACAAACATACACACACGCATGCACACACACAAACATACACACACACACACACACACACCCATGCTCACATGCACACTCACACACATACACAGAAACACACACACACTCATGCATGCACACACTCACATACACACACAAACGCACACACACACACACACACACACCCAAACACACACACACACACACAAACAAACACACACACACACACACCCATACACACGCATGCACAGAGATACATACACACACACGCACACACACAAACACACGCACACACACACACACACACACACACACACACACACACACACAAACACACATACAGGTCAGCCCACTGCACATATTAAAATGCCTCCTGCCCACTCTTAGGGTCATACAGGATTAGCCTGAACCTTACTGCCAATGCCAGTCCTCCAAATGAAGCGTGAAAAGTCCTCAGGAAGAGTAATGCCCGTGCTCAAAGGCGGGAAGCAGAATTCCGTGAGCTGTAATTGGCCGATGCTGGCAGCCGCGGTAACGAGCCAGTTTCAGGAAGTGACATATGCGGCTTGTCAGTGTGGGCTGAAGATGCCGCTGGTGACATTTCAATATTTGCTGGCTTGTGTGTATTAGTCATAATTTATTCAAACAAAAGCAAATATATATATATATATATATATATTATATATATATATATTTGTGCCGCTAGCATGGTCACAGATAATTAAAATAACGAGACATGCAGAACCGTGGACCTGTTACTCCAGCTCCGGGTGTCTGGCCATGTCTCATACTCGGAGTAGAACACCCTGAGTACCAGCAAGAGTAAACACCTCCAGCTCAGACATCCAACAGCACAGTACTTCCAGCAGTACTGACAACAGTTCTGAAACATCAGTACTGTTGACACCAGCACTGACACTCTCTCTACCTCTCACACCCCCTCACTCTCCCTCTCTCCATCTCTCCCTCTCTCCATCTTTCTCTTCTCTTTCACTCTCTCTTCCTCTCCCTCTCTCCCCCCTCCATCTCTCTCTCCCCCTCTCTCTGGTCCGGTTGTTGTTTTGTTGCAGCTGTAGGCTCTATGGCAGTAGATTCTACCTCTCTCCCCCCTCCCTCCCTCCCCCTCCCTCCCCCCCCTCCCCCCCCCCTCTCCCCCTCCCTCCCCTCCCCCCCCCTCCCCCCCCCCCTCCCACCCCCCCCCCCCCCCCCCCCCCCTCAGGTCCAGTCATTGTTTTGTTGCAGCTGTAGGCTCAGTGGCAGTAGATTGGGTTCCTAAACCTGTGCTGCTCGCTACTTTGGGGAGAAGCAGCCAGTCGAAAATGCCAAACAGTCCGGTGGGGCGAAAGCACTCCAACTCATTCCGCTGCTCACTTCTAAATTATTGTTTGGGGGGGGGGTCTGGCGGTGTAATCAGTTCAATAGCTCGCCTCAGTGGCTATCTCGAAATATCGCCCGCGTAACCCCGGCGCGGTGGCAACGTTTCCTGACGGAGGTTACGCAGAGTCACATACCGCGAATGCCCCTGCTTAAAAATACACTCCAGCGGGACACAAAACATTTAGCGCTGAGGCGATTTATACGCAAGAGAAATGAAATTGTCAAAAAAAAACCCTTATTAAATTTTAAAAAAACTGAGGGAAACTGCAGCACAGAACGGGCCACACAGGTGCGGGAACCATGTTCAGGTAAAGCAGAGGTGAGTGAGCAAATACTGAAACCGGGAGGTACAGGAGATGACCTAAAGACACCGAATGGGAATTGGACCCCCGGGTGTTTCTAGGCAAGGTCACATGGTCACACTGGGGTTGCCACGGCGTTCTAATTTTGGGAAACGGGCACGGAAGCCAGCTAACCTGTTTGGAGCCAAGAGCCACCAGCCTAAAATTAAACGGCCCAGATATGTAGAAATTAACCAACGCCACGCGTGTAGGCGACGCCGTCCCAGAATCCCCTGTCAATAGAGCGGGCCCTTCCATTCCAGAGGGGGGGAGGGGGGTGGAAAAATTCAGAGCCGTCCTGCTTGAAGCTGAGAGCCTCGCGGCCCCCCCCCCCCCCGCCTCTAAAACCCGAGCGTCAGCCAAGTGAGTGAGAGATTCCAGAGAGGATTTTTTAAAGTTTTATTTTTAGCGAGCAAAAGGGTTTCAAAGCCCAAGTTATATCCCATAAAACAGGGCCTGACGCGAGCCAGCATCTCTCTCTCTTTCTCTCTCCCTCTCCTCCCCTCTTGCTCTTTTTTCCCCTCATTCTCACTCTCCCTCTCTTTCTCCCCCTCTCTTCCCTCTCTCACATTCCTCTCTCTCTCTCTCTCTCTCTTTCACACTCTCCTTCGTTTACTGACGACCGTTAGGGAAAACAGTATCAGGTTTCTGACGGCTTGCCTTGCCGCCCGGATCGAGTGCATTTTCGGATTACTGAGCTTACAGCAATGAAGTTTAATTATACAGGCAAGCCCACGCGAGGCCCCGCGGATAAGCAGAGGTGGGGCAAGGGTTGGGGGGGGGGGGGGGGGGGTCAGGGAACTCCATTGGTCAAACTTAAAAGCCATGAATTGTACATCAAGAGCTAAACAAATGTACAAAATGGGGCAGGGGGGGAATCAGGGAACAGTTTCAAACACAAAGTCAGTGAAAGGGTAAGTAACGTGGAGAGTGAGAAGGTGAGTAACGTGGAGAGTGAGAAGGTGAGTGAGAAGGTAAGTAACGTGGAGAGTGAGAAGGTGAGTAACGTGGAGAGTGAGAAGGTGAGTGAGAAGGTGAGTAACGTGGAGAGTGAGAAGGTGAGTAAGAAGGGGAGTAACGTGGCGGGTGAGAAGGCCATTTGGTGCAGGTGCTTTCCCTCTTTTTCCAACACAAGCCCTCCGGCCTCTGTGCTGGCTCTTTAAAGCTCTGGTAAAAAAAAGAAAGAAGGTCTCTCCCAGAACGTGTAGAACACCCCTCCAAACAAAAAGAGACCCACAACCCCCCCCGGGACACCTGTTGGCCTCTCGCGGATGGCGAGCGAGCGACTTTCGCTAAAAAAACAGCGCGGCTTCGAACCTCCGGCCGCGCCACCTTTCAGCTCGGGGAGGGTAACGAACGGCGACGCAGGGCTCAAAAAACACGGCCCTTTCCACGTCTCTGGGGACTAAGAGGCTCAGTCCCCACGGCCGCAGTCCGCCCGGACCCTACTGTATGTGACGTCCGCCGCTTTCGTTGTTTTGTTTTTTTTTTTGTAGTTTTTTGGTTCCTCAGATTAGCGCGGCTAATTAGCGCTGAACTTTAGCGCGCCGGCTTCCGTCTGTCAGCTGGCCGCTCGGCGGAGGTGTGAGGAGGGCCGGCGGTGTTATGACAGGAAACGTCGTTATCCCATTACCCCCCCCCCCCCAAAAACCCCCCCACCCCCCCTACAGCCGCCCCGCGGGGGCGCTGCCCGAGGACAAAAACACCGCCAGCCTCTTAAGAGCCCCCCTGTTCCGCGGTGACCTCATCGGGCAGGAATTCGGGAGAGAGAGAGAGAGAGAGAGAGAGAGAGAGAGCAGGCAGCAGCAGGAGCAGGAGACCAGAGAGAGAGAGAGGGAGGGAGAGAGGGAGAGGGGGAGAGAGGGAGAGAGGGAGAGGGGACCAGGCTGGAAACACAGGCCTGACAGCGAAGCGCTGAAACGCCAAGGCTTGCTGGCAGGAGCCAGAGAGAGAGAGAGAGAGAGGAGCGGGATGGGAGAGAGGGAGACGGGGAGAGAGAGAGAGAGGCCGAGGGGAGAGAAATAAACTTAGCACCTGCTACCGGCTGTCCCCGGGCCCCGCACACGTTTCGTGACAACGCCTGTGAAACTGCAGTCCCCCCCCCCCCCCCCCCCCCCCCACTCCCCACCCCCCCCACCGTCCCCACTCCCCCCTCCCCCCTCCCCACTCCCCACTCCCCCCCCGCCCCATGTTCTGCAGGGCAGGGCTGTAACCGGGAGGGGGGGGGGGAGGGGGAGGAACAATATTTACATTCTGCATTCTGTGACTCCGTTCGTGAGGGACGTCACTGGAACCGTAACGAGCCGCTCAGCCTCGCCGGGGACACGGCGAGTATTCGACGCTCGCCGGAATGATCGCAACCCCCCCCCCCCCCCCCCCCCCCCCAAACCCCCCCCCCCAACGCCCGAGACACGTCCGGTTTCCCAAATGGGTTCCCCTGTCCCAGCCACGGACAGGTGGGTCCTCCTGGCCTCCAAACAGCCAAACAGCCCGCACGGTCACAATTAGCCCCAAAGCAAAGTTCACGCTGGATGTTTTTACCCCCCCCCCCAAAATATGTATGGGTACAAAGCCAGCTCCGCCCCTGGCTGGCAGTGCTTCCACCCCTGGGCTTCCTCATGTTCAGAAAAATGCACAGGTGAGGTCAATTAGGAGCAGGTAGTGGGGGATGGGGGCACATACCTGTCCAGTGTGAGGTCAGAGGAGATGGCAGGCCCCTCAGATCAGGAAGGGGCGGAGGTCAAACAGGGGGCGTGCGGGATTGGCCGTAACTCACAGCACCCGTGACAGGCCCTAGAGGGGTAACTACACCCCTGTGGGGGCAACTACACCCCTTTGGGAGCAACTACACCCCTGTGGGGGCAACTACACCCCTGATAAACTTCTGCTACGGTGAACCCACACCTGTTTAAACCCAGACCACACTAGAGATGAAAAGTCCAGCAATTATCTTTTGGGACATTTTTACACACTTTCACATTCTCACTCAGTTTTTTGATCTTTGTATGAAGTCCATACAGTTGATATTTAAGTTAAGAGAGCATCAGGAGGACACAAACAAAATTTGCCGGATAACGATTCTGCTTGGCAAGACTTTCCTGTTCTGTGGTTGGAGTTTTTATTTGGTATACAGTATAGCACTTCAGCGTAGGGGAAAAAACAAAGAGTTTGAGGTCACTATAAAAGGTGAAAAGACTTTTAAAAAGCAAAGAAGGTGAGACAGATAACCAGCTGAACCCACAGCAGAAGAGTCCAGTGGGACAGATACAGATACAGATGGGACTGGGATAAAACTTTCTCAGACTGCAGATTAGGTTCACTAGCATGCATGTGTAAGTATGCTTATTATGAATGTGTAAGTGTACTAATTATGCATGTTTGTGTGTGCTTGGATGCATGTGTATGAGTACTAATTATGCTTGTTTATGTGTGTGTGTGTGCTTGTATGAATGTGTAAGTGTACTAATTATGCTTGTTTATGTGTGTATGTGTGCTTGTATGAATGTGTAAGTGTACTAATTATGCTTGTTTATGTGTGTATGTGTGCTTGTATGAATGTGTAAGTGTACTAATTATGCATGTTTATGTGTGCTTGTATGCATGTGTATGAGTACTAATTATGCTTGTTTATGTGTGTATGTGTGCTTGTATGAATGTGTAAGTGTACTAATTATGCTTGTTTGTGTGTGCTTGTATGAATGTGTATGAGTACTAATTATGCTTGTTTATGTGTGCTTGTATGAATGTGTAAGTGTACTAATTATGCTTGTTTATGTGTGCTTGTATGCATGTGTATGAGTACTAATTATGCTTGTTTATGTGTGCTTGTATGAATGTGTAAGTGTACCAATTATGCTTGTTTATGTGTGTATGTGTGCTTGTATGAATGTGTATGAGTACTAATTATGCTTGTTTATGTGTGTATGTGTGCTTGTATGAATGTGTATGTGTACTAATTATGCATGTTTATGTGTAAGTGTACTAATTATGCATGTTTATGTGTGCATGTGTGCTTGTATGAATGTGTAAGTGTACTAATTATGCATGTTTGTGTGTGCATGTGTGCCTGTATTAATTTGGTGAGTGCTGGACACAGAACACATCGCACACACACATCCTCCTTCCTGGTTTTGTTTCACTGTGCCTCTGTCACCATTACTGCACACTCAAGCTAAGTGTCAGTTATGAACAAACACTTATCTGGCTCAAGGGAGCACGCTGGCTATGGCTGGCACTCTGTCAGAGTGAAACGGAGAGCAGGCGCGACGCTAAGCTAGGCTATGCTACGCTACACAATGCTACGCTATGCTACGCGAAGCTATGCTACACAACACAAGGCTACGGAATGCTATGCTACACAACGGCACGCTACGCTACACAACACTACGCTAAGCTATGCTACGCTACACTACGGCTCAGTGCGGCCTCTGTCGTCGTCTGTCAGGGCATTATGAAATACTCCCGGACAGATGAGCGCACTCAGAGGCCACGTTTCGGCCTTGAAAGATGTGAATAGCCGCGATGACAGCCCTCCAGTGGGCCTCCCTCTCACTCTCTCTCTCTCTCTCTCCGTCCTGTATTAAGACGTTTCCGTGTCACACAACTTGGAAGAAACACCAGGGCACAGTGCCTGTTATGATGATGGGAGGCTGGTTAATTAACTTATGGGGCCGCATGCACTAATTAAGTTATGCAGGGGGGTTTTTTTTCCCGATTGTGGGACTTGTGCCGATGTAGAAAACGCTTTTACTTTTCAGGAAAAAATAAAATAAGGACATGGCAGCAACATCTGTCTGTCACTGAAGCAGCTCTGTAAAGTAGATTCATACAGCCTTCCTGTGCACCTTGACTGGATTAGTTACGCCGATTTAACGTGTTTGCTTTTACCCCTTTTTCATCCTAAAGAAAACGAACGAAAAGTGTTCATTTGGATTAATATGTGGACGTAAATGAGGGAGGACACTTTGACCTGGTTTTGTCCGCGGTGAGAGAGAGAGAGGGAGAGAGAGAGGGAGAAAGAGGGAGAGAGATGTCAAAAGCGTCAAATGTCATACAGATGGCAGCAAGGTGTGAGCATGAGGACATGGCCCCAGGCAAGCAGAGGAGCTTCACACACACACACACACACACACACACACACTCTCTCTCTCTCTCTCTCTCTCTCTCTCTCACACACACACACACACACACACACACACACACACACACACACGTACCCTCTCACACTCACACACACACACACACTCTCTCTCTCTGTCTCTCTCTGTCTCTCTCTCTCTCTCACACACACACACACACACACACACACACACACACGTACCCTCTCACACTCACACACACACACACACACACACGTACCCTCTCTCTCTCTGTCTCTCTCTCTCTCACACACACACACTCACACACACACACACACACACACGTACCCTCTCACACACACACACACACACACACTCACACACACACACACACACACACACACACACACACGATAAGGCAGCCATCTGCTAACAATCCGAGCCGTTCCGCACACTTGATCACCCAGACAGGTGTGGCAGCTCAGGAAACCCACGCGGAGCAGCGCAAGCGATAAAGTTCAAAAGCCCTTCCTCACTTTAAAGGGGTAAAGCGATCAGCATGCCTCTGCTGATTAGCATGTAGCGGTCCTGCTTTCTCTCTCCGGCGCCACCTCCTACCGCCCCCGTGATTGGACGGCCTTCCGCGATCTCCCCGTCTTCCATTGGCTCGCGTACAATTACCCCCCCCCCCCCCCGAAGACCTCGCAAACGACTGCGACGCACCCCCCCCCCCCCCCAATTCCTAAATAACCCCTCTGCAGACGGCCCGCTAAGTGCGCTATCCGCCAAACGTGTCATTAGGGAGGGTCGGGATTGGCGGGTTTCGCGGGCGAGCGCTGAGAGGGTCGCTTTCGCAGGAGGAGGAGGGATGAACGTTAAAAACACGAGTGATGTCACAGGGGGCGATGCACGGCCTGGGAGTTCCGCGTTCGGAGCGCGCCCCGCCACCAAGAGGAGCGAACGGGTGCTCCTCGAAATTCATTAGCTCCGTTTCCACCCCACCCCCACCTCCCCCCCGCCCCCCCCCCCCTTTGTTTAGCAAAATTAGCGCTAACGCCAGCCTCGAAAACAGGCGTAACGATCCACGCGCCGCCCCGGCCTAAATGGCTGGACTTGTGTGCGGCTTTTTTTTTTATTTTTTAAAAAGAGGGGTAAAAAAGGCAATTGGGCAACACCTCCTCCGGCCTTCTCTCAATGCTCTCATGCCAATTAAACCCGGACCTTAGAACCTTACGTCTTAATCGCTGCCATGGCGACGAGCGTCCATTCAGGGGAGACTTTATTAACCTCCCGTTCCCTTTGGAGCGCGGGGCGCGGGGCGGGGGGCGGGGGCGGAGGCGCGGGCGGGGCGGTTTGGTTTTTAGCGCTGCTAGCGTGTCAGAGCGAAGAGAGGTCCTCGCTTTACCTCCGGTTCGCCGGGTTTGAATCCCTCTCGCCGCACAGAGAGCTGAAAGAGCCCCCCCCCCCCCCCCCCCCCCACATCCCCGCACTCGCCCTGTGCCCCCCCCCCCCCCCCCCCCCACACACTCGGCCCCGCGCCCGTCCCGCGCAGTGATCCAGGAGGGCCTAAAACTTGGCGGAATCAGGCCACATTACACTACCGCCATTGC
This sequence comes from Anguilla japonica, assembly GCA_025169545.1. Classification (NCBI taxonomy): domain Eukaryota; kingdom Metazoa; phylum Chordata; class Actinopteri; order Anguilliformes; family Anguillidae; genus Anguilla; species Anguilla japonica. The sequence goes on from CM045887.1 coordinate 62,764,320, forward strand.
CCCGCCACACAGCCTCTCGCTCCCATTGCTACTCGTGTTCTTCAAAATATCGGACATTTCCTCGGGCCAAACGATTCGATGGTTCAAATAAGAGTCGTTCACATGGGCATTCAAATGAAAGGTATTCTGCAAGCTTTCACTGGGGCATTTCTGGGGTATTCACCATGGTGGACAGATGGGAAAGGTGCCACTGCAAGGTGTGGTATCATTTTTTAGGAACTGGGCATGTATGCTTTTGCTTCCCAGATGGGACAGTGCTGTTGCACAGCTGAGAAAGGTGTTTAACCCTTTAAGGTGCGAGAATAACAATTGTGTGATTGGAATGTCCTTAACCAAACATTCTGATGGTGATGTCACAATCACTACTGGCGACTGAAAGCAATGGAGTTCTAGAACACCGAAAAAATGCCCAAACACCTACTCTGCAAAGGGTTCACCAGAGATAATTCTATAAAATATTCAGCTGTAAATATGTATTGCCTGTACAAAGCACTGTAAGCTGAACAAGAGCATCAGGTAAATAAATAAATACAGACGTGTTGTGTGCAACATAACAAATTGAAAGAAGATGATGTTCAGCTTCAGTGTCCTAAACGAGTGATGTTCCTTCCTCTGCCGTTTGAACACACACACTGCAGCACACACACACACACACGCACGCATGCGCGCATACACACACACGCTCGCGCACATACACACACACACACACACACACACGCACGCACGCACGTACGCGCGCACGCATACACACACACGCTCGCGCACACACACACACACACACACGTGCGGGGACACAAACTCCAGCCCCTTCCGTTTTGTTTCAACAAGCAAGGAGTCAAAAGGGCAAAGCTTTCTGACAAGAAGCCCGTTCTCCCCCCCAGGCGCTGACTACTGAAATACCCCAAATTCCTGCCCCCCCCCCCCCCCCCATCCATTTACAGCGTGCATGTTTAAACAATACAGGGAGTTAAAGGTGTGTGTGACATTAATGCAGCCCAGTGTAACTTCAGCAGATTACCTTCATCCTGCCAACCCCCCCCCCCCCCCCTTGTCCTGCTTGGGAGGGGGTCATTAACATAGCACTTTAAACCCCCTCTAGCTATTTCTCTTTAAGAGAGACCCCCCCTCCACCCCCCATGCAGGTTTGAGGCTTATTAAGCTCCTGCTGTAGGCACTGGATGAGGAAGGAGCAGGAGCAGGAGATCTCCACCAAACGAGCAGAAGCTTTTTCGGCAGGTAGCTACCAACTCCAGGATTACCGCCTATTCCCGAAAATCTCATAATTAACAGCTCCATAAAACCCGGCCGGCTACCTCACAGCCTCCAGCACATATTTCACTTCCTCCATAAAAATAAAAGACCAACAGCACATTTTTTTTGTTGCGGTGGAGGGGGGGTGGGGGGGGGGGGGGATTAACTTTCACCCAACTCCCTAGCTGCAGAGCAATCCTGTTTAACTGTTAACGTTCCTTTTTAGACAGTGTTAACGTTCTTTGTTTTCTTTAGAAAATTGTCATTTTGCCTCATCTCTGTCATCATCTGTCGTTTGCTCGGTTGTTTGCTGACGCGCAGTCGTGGGTTCAGGGGGAGGCGGGGAAGCAGCACAATTAGACAGCTTGCCAAAGACAGGGGCGAGGGGGGGAATGCATAAGAGAAAAACAAACACAAATCAAGCCTGTAATTAAGACCTGTAGGCCTCTCTCTGTGTGTGTGTGAAGAATAAATCCCCCTGGTGTCAACCCCCAGTGCTGGTATGCCCCCCCCCCCCCAAGTTTGAGCATCAAAAGGAAGGGCCCCGTGCATAACTGGTGTGGGGGCAGGCTTAAGGAACTAGAGGTGGCCTAACTACAGTCAAAAAAAAAAAAAACAAAAAAAAAAAACCTGTAAGGAGGGTTTGGTCAGCATCCAGGTGTTCTGCCTAGCCGTTATACGACTTTAGCCACTTGACCTCTCATTCCTCTTACCCCCCCCCCCCCCCCCCCCCCCGGGCCCCCTAACCCCCCACCCCTAAACTGCCCACTCTGTTACTGCCCCCCGCTGCCTGATCTGCTCCTGCCCCCTAACCCCCCCTGCCCACTCTGGTCACTGCCCCCCCCCCCCCCACTGCCCACCAGTTTACTGCCCCCCCCTCCACTGCCCACCAGTTACTGCCCCCCCCCCCCCCCCACTGCCCACTCTGTCACTCACTGCCCACTCAGTTACTGCCCCCCCCCCCCCACTGCCCACTCTGTCACTCACTGCCCCCCCCCCCCCCCCACTGCCCACTCAGTTACTGCCCCCTCTCAGCCTAGACGCTCGGCAAATATTGTCCAGCGTTAGTTTCCATTACAATAGAGAGAAGCAGCAGGACTGTATAAACTTTGCTGTTTGCACCAAAAGGCCTTTTCCTCAACCCGGCCTTTTCCTTAACACTGTCCCGTGCAGACAAAGCAAAGCAGGTGGCACTGGGGTGGGATGGGATGGATGGAATGGGGGGGGGGGGCTGGTTAAATCTGTAGGGTTCAGGCAGACACATTTGGTACCCGGTGTGTGTATGTGAGTGCGGGGGGGGGGGGGGGGGGGCGCCACCGTTATTTTGGCTGCGGTCGTGTCTCACTCCACCAACCCCCCCCCCCCCCCCCGCCCCCCCCCCCCCCCCCCTGTAATTAGTTGCCGGGGGGAATCCCATAAATCCTATTCGCCGTTCGCATGCGCATTCTCAGAGTAACCAACGGCGTTTCCTCGGCAACGGCGGCGCCCCCGCCCCTGTACCCCCCACCACAGAACAGCTCAGCTATGCTCCCAGGCGCGTTCAGAAATACAAACACGCTCCATAAATAAACATATGTGACCATACTGTTTCTGAATACATGGAAATAGGACCATACTGTTTCTCAATACGTGGAAATAAAACCATACCGTTTCTGTGAATATACATGTGCATGCACATCTGTACTTAAGGCTTACGGGTGGCTGTCTCTACTAAAAACAGTTAACTCCTTCATTAAATAAATAAATAAATACATAAATAATCATGCATTCGTACAATTAGACAAATACAATTACAATTACCAAACTCTCACAGTGTGTTCTCAAAATGGCTGCACGACAGGGTTTTTGTGAATTAGAGGGACTGGCAGCAGGTTGTGCTCACACCACCGGTTCAAACAGATGGGATAATTCATGATAAAGCCCAAGCAACACCTGACACCGTGCGCATGATTTAGCTGCGGCCGCATGCGCTGCACCCCCCCCCCCGCCCCCCTCAAACCCACACCCCCGAATGAATAATCCAGGAATGAGACGCAGGGACCATTGTTCTTCGTGGTTTGGACAGGTGTGCTGCCTCCCCTTGTCCTTTCAGGTGAGATGTTAGCTGAACCTCAAAGGAAAAAAAACAGATGATCTGAACCCAGCGTTTCGTTTTTTGTTTCGGAGGCAATTCGTAGGGGTCGCTGGGGGTACGGCACCAAAAAAAAAAAAAGGTTGCCCCCCTTCATCACTGTCCAGCAGCTTGGCTCCACCTGTCTACTGTCCAACACCATCTTAATAAAAAATATAATAGAGGTGGCCACAGCTAACTGCACAAACCACAGACACGGCCATCTTACAGTCCTACAGACTCCACTTAACTGGCCAGAGCAGAGCTAACCAAGCATGGTCCTGGAGATCTAGCATCCTGCAGGTTTTCATTTCAACCCCAATGCGGCACACCTGACTCTACTAATTAGCAGCTCAACGAGATCTCCAGCTGTTGTTGAATGAGCTGTGCTTTGTCGGGGTTGGAATGAAAACCTGCAGGACGGTAGCTCTCAGGAAACAGGGTTGGTTACCACTGGGCTAGAACAAGTTGGGATAATCCCTGAAAAATCTCATGATGTGTCCTTTTTTTATTTTCTTCTTTTTTTTTACTTTTAGAGACAAGCTGACGGTTAGGGCCCTCACCATGGCACAGAAGGGTTAACGGCATTCGGGCCGAAGACGGTTTAAAAATTCACATCGCCGAAGCAGATTGCACAGCATCCACTGAGCGGATCAACAATGTAAGCCTACACTGCTCCTTTTATCACAGAAACAAAGATTTCATTTTAAGCCTTTTTAGACCAGGAATGAGCCGCACAAAAGGAAAAATTCTTCTGATGTGAGAACAAGGCGAAGCACTGCGTGCTTTTCATACAGACAGACTCCCATCTCTGCAACCCCAAAATGCGGCATCCAAGTTTCAAAAAAAAAAAAAAAAAAAAAAAGGAGTAGGACAAACATTCTTCCCCAGACGCTCATCACGAAACTCTAAATCAGCGTGTCAGTCACCCAGAAAAGAGAGCTGAGAAACTCAACACCCAGGTTGTTGTTGTCGGTTTATTTGTCTGAATCGTCTCTCTCTCTCTCTCTCTCTCTCGCTCTCTCCCCTCCTCCCTTTTTAAACAGTGCCCCCATTCTTCGCTCGGAAGTTCTGCTCAGCAACATCAGGGTACAGGAAAAAAATTGGGGTCACACCGACACACCTCTCTTTCAGTAAACACCCCCCCCACACACACACACACCAGCCTATACACTATACTGTAACATGTGAATGGGGTGCTTTCATTTACAGCCACCAAAAAACATGCTGTGGTGCCTCCCTCACTGCCTCATTAACTTAATTAATGTGATTACGGCTAATGAGCAATAATTAGCAATAGCCAGTTACTAAACCGTAATGCACCGAGGACAGCTCTCAAACTTAAAGAGTCTTCACAGAAGCGTCATGGATACGACCCAGATGAAATTATAAGCCCTGAAAGGCTTGTTGAGTCGGCGTGTTTAAAGTCATTATTCAGATTTTAAAGGGATAAGCACAAAAAAAAGACATAAAATGCACCGAATTACTGTCAACGTGTAAAGTGTACGCTATACTGAGTGAGTTATATTATTATTACAATTATACGGACCGGTATTAGCCCCATCTACCTCGCTCCAGCTTTTACAACATCACACACGTGTGTGTGTGCGCGCGTGTATCACGCGTCGTTCAAAGTTTGATTTTGACATTGCTGAAACGCAAAAGAATTTCAGCCGCGATCCCATGGCCTGAATCACATCCAGGCAACACGATTTATTTGCAGAGAAACCATAAACCAATAAAAAAAGATGTAGCGTTTCTAGAAAAGATGACAGGATCCTGTAATTAAAAAACCATACGCCTCACTTTCGAAACCTGTGATTATCCTCCAAACATTTAACCCTAGTTACCTCTGAAACGCGAACAAGGTTTTTAACTTTTTTTATTGGGAAGAAAGTAAAATTCCCAGACGTTTTCTCAGTTCCACACTGTGTGTGGTGTCTGTTCTACTAAAAGCTACTCTCCAGCTCAACCAGGCAAAGATCCAGGGGCCCTAGCTAAAAATAATTTGCTTCTTTTCTCAATTCGAGATTATCAGACGATAACATTGCTTAAGCTTCCCCACTGCACCAGACAGAACACGCTTCATAATTCACAGTAAGAAATCTCTCTCATGTGGCTTCACTTAAGCTCAAGAATGATCAGAAAATAGGAATAAAATTATCCATTTGTTACGTCTGTTACGCACAGCATGCTTTCAGCCAATTAACTCTTCTTACGAGGACCCTGGCAGAGACCCTAGACTGTGTGCACTCTAATTCCCTTAAAATAAAAACTTTATGCTTTTTCCATTAGGCTTCAGAGGGGCTGCTCTGCTCTGGAGCGTCAGAGCCCAGCATGCAGGTAAACCTGCCTGTCGTTTACCATCTGAGTCACGGCAAACGAGAAGCCTTGATGTGATGTCAGAGGATGACTCATTCCGCAGGTGAGAAGCAGGTGTCCACTCCAGAGCAGCTGGTCCCCCCCCCCCCCCACCCCCCACCACCACCACCCCCCAACCCCCCCACAAAGAAAGGAAGCGCGGGGGGTGGTACCACTTGCACCAAGGGGCTATAATTTTAAACGAACATCAGAAATGTTGTTTGTTTATCTTCTCCATAGTTCCGTTATTATACACGCTTTGATAAATGTATTTGGGAGCCAAATTGCGTCTTCTTGGCAGAGCATCGACGTTCCTCTGTTTGCTCCTGAACTTCAGGGCAGTGTTTAGCGGCATTCCTGAAATATATATTTTTTAATATATACATCTCCATGGCGAGCTGCGTGAGATGCCATCCGCAGTGCGTCATAGCCCGGGCAGGATGCTCTCGGAGATATCTTATCTGAGGATGAATTACGACGATGAATTCAATCCCAGCATCCCCCTGGACCTTCCCGCAGAGCCCGTCTCAGCTTCGAGGAGCAAAAGCTCTGCTGGGCGACGGGCGAAAGAAATTCACAGCTTTCTGGTTTTAAAAATCGGCGCACAGCACACGCCTTAGTGAACGCCACGGTAACCGCAACTGCATTCATCCCAAAAAGAACATTCACAGGCCCTGGAATCACATTAACACTTAAGGATTTATCAGACACGCATATACACAGCGACTTAAACATCTCACTTAAAAAAAAACATTTTTAAAAACACAACCCATTCTCTAGCTGGAAATTCATAGAAGCAATTCGGGTTAAGAACCCGTGCTTTCCCCCCTGGGGAACTGAACCAACAACCTCTGGGTTTCAAACCCACTTCCCTAAACACTACCATTATAGCCTGATCACAGCCACAGCATCATAATGAGCGCTTCGGCTGCACTCGCACGGTGAGTGGCCGGGGTTCGGTGGCAAGGGTCGGGGTCAAATCCATGTCGATTCAGTTTAAAACCAGGAACCATGATGATTTGGTTTGAAGGGAACTTTTTCAGTCCATTAATAGGATTTCACTTCATGTCCTGGACTGACCGAACTGAGAAGGAAGTGACCTCGGTCCCGGAGTGGCGGTGTGATGTCACTTCCGCACGCTCTCTGAGCCAAGCTCCGCGACTCCGCCCCGTTGTCCTCAGAGCTGCAGGCTCCCCCCCCCCCCCCCCCCAACCCCATCCACCAATAGCAGAAGAGCCGTCCCCAACCAGTCAGGAAGGCAGATTCACTGAAAATCCACACCTCCATTAAAAAAAAAAAAAAAAAAAGCTCTAAAAAAAAAAAAACAAACAAAAGGACCTCCTCCGCCTTCACTTCGCGGGTTTTGAGGCTCGTACCTCGACGTCGGCGACGTTCGTTTACGTCATCGCAACTTTCGCCCGTCGCTCCAACTCTTTGTAGGTAGTTGCCGTGGCTACAAGCGTGGGTCACGTGACCGAGCCGCGCGGCGCGACGCGTTTTCCCGCCTTCCCGCCGCAGAACCGACCCGCGAGAGAAAAACCCGGGGCGCTGGCGCCGGAAACAAAGCCGGGCGAGGGGCGCTAATTAAACAGCCGAAACGACAGAATTAAAAAAAAAATGCGCCCGCTGTTCCGCTCGAGTGCCACTAGCGCTGATGGAGGGTGCTCCAGCGGGGGGGGGGGGGCGGAGGGGGGGGGGGGGGGGGGGGGGGCATTGTGCTCTGGGGGTTTCCGAACACGACTCTCAGCCAAACGCAGAGGCAAGTTATGGGAACCGGCATCGGAAACAAAACGGCGACAAAATACTTTTTCGTTAATAAAAAAAAAATAATACATTTTTTTTTTTTTTTTTAAAACATCCATCTGTTGATGCGAAAGAAATACTGAACCATTCGGGCCGCGGACCAAATGAGCAACAGGCAAGTCTTTAAAAACTGAAGAAGCGCAACTGTATGCCAGAACTCTTGAAACAAGCCAAACTTCATAAAGATGAATATCTCTGTGTTGTAAGACATTTTTCTTTTTGCCCATAAGTCAAATGAGTAAAATGATTTAGTGATTTTCACTCCTGTACATATCCGGAATAATGTTTTTGTACATCTCACTGAGGGTGCGACCCCCCCAAGGAAATAAAGGCTGTGACTTGGTTGCTAGGATACAGGTCATGTTGCAGCAAAAGCCTTCAGGAATCACCAATCCTCATTACCTGCAGTGACACACACACACACACACGCACACACACGTATACACACGCACACACATATACACACAAATGCATGCACACGCACACGCGCACACACACACGCAGACACACACAAACGCATGCGCACACACACACGCAGAAACACGCACGCATACATGCATGCACACACACACACACGTACATATGTACACACGCACACACACACACACACACACACACGCACATACACACGGACTCATTCTCTAACACACATGCACACACATACACATGCACACGCACTCATTCTGTAACACACACACACACACACACACACACCCTCTAATGTGCAATCACACATAAACGCACTCTCTCGCTCTCTCTTACTAACACACACACACACAAGCATCTGTCTCCTCAAACAACAGCTACAGCACACACGCCTGCTCAATCTATAAATGTCATCGCGATCAAACAACTGGGACTGTCACCATAGACCTGGTGACACACTGTGGCAAAACACAGTGACAACCTGTAAAAACACATTTAGGTTCTGTCCCCCCAAGAAGCATCTGCATTCAGAATGAACTGCCTGCATCTGTTTGACAAGTGTTGAATTAACACATAAAGTTACTACTTATACACAACTACACATGGCTACCAGCAGTTTTCCAGTTAAATGTGCTTGACTTGTGCCTGTATGTGTTTAATAATCAGAACTGAAATGTCAGTGTATTATAGGCTTGCGCATTTGTTTATCTGTAAAATGTTCCAAATTTTTAAAAATGCAAAGGACTTACGCAATGCTCTTTAGAACAAAGAGACAGCGATACTGCAGACTTTTTAATTGCTTTTGGACAAACAAATATGCTGCGCCCCTTTCAAATGACCCTGGAAGATTCTGGAAATCTGGAATTCAATCTGCAGTTCCCAGAAACTCTAAAGAAAACTACCTTGTGTTGCGTGAGCCAAACTCCACCAAATCCTTTGAAAACAGGCTTATGATTGTATCTGAGAAAATATTCTGACACTGTCCATGACTTATTATTTACTACACATAGATTAAATCAGATTCTTTTTAAAAACGGGGAACACTTTGACATGATTCTGACCTAAGTTTAATTGTTTTATCTGAATTTAGTTTAATTAATTGAATACATTTTTTATTTTATTCTCACCGCTTGAAAGAAAAACTGCAGTAATGAGTCACAGGGGTACTGGCATGATACCACTAATCTATTCAGCTCCAGTAACACAGCTCCCAGAGAAACACACACGGTTATTTATAATACCCACCAGGGCTCAGCCGACAGGCCCTCAAACGTTCACCTTAAAATAAGCAAAAAAAGCGTTTGCTTTATTTCTTCACAAACACGCACAATTCGCCGAGTTAAATTTTGGTGACTGCAGATGTCACCAAATTGTGCATGGGGGGAAAAAAACCAAACAACCAAAGAAAAAAAGTGTTATTTGTGTGCAATTGTGTATGGTGTTACTTGTGTGCAATTGTGTATGGTGTTACTCGTGTGCAATTGTGTATGGTGTTACTCGTGTGCAATTGTGTATGGTGTTACTTGTGTGTAACTGTGTATGGTGTTACTTGTGTGCAATTGTGTATGGTGTTACTTGTGTGCAATTGTGTATGGTGTTACTCGTGTGCAATTGTGTATGGTGTTACTTGTGTGCAATTGTGTATGGTGTTACTCGTGTGCAATTGTGTATGGTGTTACTTGTGTGTAACTGTGTATGGTGTTACTTGTGTGCAATTGTGTATGGTGTTACTTGTGTGCAATTGTGTATGGTGTTACTCGTGTGCAATTGTGTATGGTGTTACTTGTGTGCACTTGTGTATGGTGTTACTCGTGTGCTGTTGTGACTCAGAGGTAAAGCACGGCTGACAGCCCGGTGCCTGGCATTGCAGCTGAGTGACGGCTTCAGACAGAGCCCACGTTTGCAGAACAGACGGAAGAGAAAGTGTTCACTGCGTACTGAAAGTACAGCTTCTTTGTTGCCTCCCTTTGATCTGTAACCAGGCGAGCTGTTCAGAGCTGTGTTTGTGAGCAGGGAGGTGGGGGGGGGAAAAAAACATTCCTTTCACCGTTAAGACCACCCACCGCACCGTAGCGTTGATCATACATTCACAATAAAGCCTTTATATTCACGATAAGCCTACCCTGCCTCTAAGTGACTGTACATTACTCAAATTTTTCTTTTTCTTCTTCGTGTCCCTTACAGCTATACGTCAACCCGGTGTAGAGTTTCACACATCGAACGGAGCATTGTCATTAATATTCCTAACCTTTAAAAAAAAGAAATGTTTGTGTTCCATGGCAACAGGTGAATTCCTTCCGTTTTCACCTCCAAAACAAGGCATTGATAAGCTTCATCCAAACAGGCCTATCACCGATCCCTCGCAAGATAACTACCTGGTTGCTTCCAACAAACACAGTTTTAAAGTGTAGGAATATCGTCTAACAGAAAAAACCTGATACTATATATCCCTGGTCAAGACGAGACAGTCCAATCAAATCCTCCTTAGCCCGTCTTTCCCTATTAAAGGCACACAAAATTTTAATTAACTTCAGGCTGTAATCTAATGTAAAAAGGGAATTGAATGGTAACTAAAATGGAAACTACAAATCATCTCTCCCAGCATCACCTCCAGCGCCCTTTCACCTTTTGTTTTTAAAGGTCATGGTGTTAATCAAATCTTTTTTTTGTTTTTAACAGATACAGCCCACAGACTAGATCTCGTATTTCCTGCCAGTGAGAGATTCTTCCGAATTTAAACGAGTGGAATATTCCGGGTAGTATTTCAGCTCCTCACAATCGCACAGCTCCGTGCCAGAGAACCTGATTTGGAATCACCTGAGGTGTGTGTGTGTGTGTGTGTGTGAGTGTGTGTGTGGGAGTGTGTATGTGTGTGTGGGAGTGTGTTTGTGTGTGCGTGTGTGTGTGTGTGTGTGGTGTGTTTGTGTGCGCGCGCACGTGTGTGTGTGTGTGTGTGTATGTGTGTGGCGCTGGAGACGGCTTCAAACAGACACCCTGTCTCCAAGAGAAGGCATGGTGCCGCCTGCCGTGAGCCCATGGGGGGGTCGGGGGGGGGGGGGGGACTACACGCTTCTCAAAGCCCAGGGACCCCCCCTCATTGGAGATGGGTTTAGTCTTGCAGACTTCGCTGGATGCAGCGCCGGTTAATCCGGGCAGACGTTCAAACGCACCCCCCCCCCCCCCCCCCCCCCCCCCCCCCCCCCCCCACGAACGACACGCCGCATTAGCGCCTCGACGCGTAAAATAACAAAAACAGCGCCGTCCTCCACCTTCCCAAAAAGAACCGCCTTCCTTTTTCCACCTCTGTGGGATTCGCAGTGATTGATGGGGGTGTGTGTGTGTGGGGGGGGGGTTATTGGGGGGGGGGGGGGGTTAGGCAGTTTATGAGCGCCGCGTTTTTCGAAATGTGCAACGCCGGCAAATCCCTTTAGTCATCGCTGGTCCTGACAGACTTTTTCCCCCCAACCTGGAAAAGTGTTTAAAACTGAAGATGAAATGGTGGAAGAAAAAAAAAAAGAGAAGAAAAAAAAAAACTGCTCACCTATTCACCCGTGATGACATTTGCAATGTTGCGTTCACTCGGGACAGATCTCACAACGTTGCATTTGGTTCTGATTTGCCATGCCACTTTAACGTTTATTCATGTGTGCAGAACCAAAAAAAAAAAAAGAAAAAGGTGAGCTAGCTCTTTCCCTTACAGCATACACATGTGAAGAGAGCTACACGGCGATGTGAGACTGAATTCAATTGTGATTATTAGATTATTAATATACTCTGCTTGGTCTTTAAAGTCAAAGAAAAAACACTTATTTCCTTTCTTAGACATCCACTTTCAGCTCGTTACAAGAGGACACCCCCGAGCTCCGACACATTTCGAAACGTCACCAAACGACTCTGTGTGTCTGACATCGCTTTGGGCGAAATGTGTAATATATCATTCAATAGATTATCTCCCACTCCCTTCCTCTCATTCTAAGCCCCATTTCCGAAGACACGGTATAAAAAATAAAGAATTAAAAAAAAAAAAAAAACACGGCATCAGAAAAGATTTCTCTCCCGGAAGCGCAATGTGCGGCTAGTCTGAGCTAATTACAGCCCACTTCATTGTAAAACTCAACAAGCATAAAAATTAAACTTGTGGTGCGCCACTCTCATCTTGTGTGGCTCCGACAGTGTGATTTGTGGGGCATGTTGGAGGGTAATTTTGTGCTTGCTATTTGGGGGGGGGGGGGGGGGGGGGGGGGGGGGGGGGGGGTCAGGCCTGGTTTTTGCTTGGTTTTTTGCTTGGATCTTCTTCTCTGTTTTTGCTATTTTCTGTGCCACTGTAAATAATCTTTGTGATGTAAATAATCTTTTTCTGTAAAAACTGCGATACAAATGAAACTGATTGGATTTGGTCATTTTAAATTTTTTTTTAAATGGGCTGCAGGTGGAATATTGGATCCAGTGATATTCAGTCCAATTCCTGTACACTAAAAACAACACTACCCAAGTGCACCTTTTTTGTAGCGAAAAGTCGGTGAGAAGTCATGAAACACAATCTAGGCATTCAAATGAAAAACCCAGCTACATTTAGTTGAAAATTGAAAGTTTTCTCACCAGCTAGGATACAGCCAGGCTATAGCAAGATAAAACCTGAGCTATATTGCGATTAACCTAGTCTGTTTATGTCAAAACGTCTCTTAGCCTAGATTTCCACCTGTCTAGAAGCCTAGGTTCTGTCTTTTTACTCACAGAGATATAAGCACTCTGAGCTTCATCTAGAATCTCTCAGCTTCACCCAGCTCACTCCAGCTCACCCCAGCTCACTCCAGCTCACTCCAGCTTCACCCAGCTCACTCCAGCTTCACTCCAGCTTCACCCAGCTCACTCCAGCTCACTCCAGCTTTACCCAGCTCACTCCAGCTCACTCCAGCTTCAGTTCAAGACATCAATTTCCAACACTTTCTATTCTATTCACAGCATATCCAATTTATCCATCCTTTTATTTTCAGGTAAGGATCTCTTCTTTTTGATTATTTTCACAACTCTTGATATCATCCTGTTTATGGAAAACACTCAATCTAATATTCCTGCTGAGCAATGACTAGCGTGCTGTCTTTTTTCAAATATACCGTAATATGAATTTTTTACTCTTTATGTGGCACAGAAAGCAGTTATTATGACCCAGTTTCAATCGTCTGGTCCTCAAATCAAAGACAGAACTGCCAGTACACGCGTGCGATAACTGACACGGACTACCAGTGCTGCCCCCAGTAAAGGCGTATCCAATCATATCAAGCTAAGGAAATAACAGTAAAGGTCAGGGCATAGCCCGGAGGAGCCTGTAGCAGTACAGGGACATGACCTGCCCCCCCCGCCCACTCCACACCCCCACTCCAACCCCCCCAAACATTATTTCTTCAGGGAATGCAGTGTGGTGTACCCCCCCCCCCCCCCCCCCCCCACCTGCATCTGCCCCACTTGCCCCTGACATTTTCACTGTTGCCCCCCCCCCCTTTGCTGCTTGACGAGGTCATGCTGATCCCCCCCCCCCCCCAGGAACGCAACGCTGAGATTGAATCAAGACTTGCGTTCCACACGTGGATCACCAAAAAATAAGCACATCTTTCCAATTAACTTCAGAGGTTTTCCTTTAAAAGACTCACTTAATATTTAAAGATTTCATCTTTTACCTGTTACATTTAAGTTTAAATTCATGATACATACAGTCTATATTTTTTACAGACTGGAAGGATAGCTGTAGATGTACTTATCTTTCATTCAATAAAAATAAAAGACAATATTTTCACCGCAGCATGTTTTTGTCATCCAGAACACTTGTAAAATACTTAAAACTTTTTTTCAGGTCTCAGGAGGGTGGATATAGTAATTAATTACTGTTCAGTCACCTCAGTGCAAAAGCACAGTCACTCTTTTGTCCTGCAGCAGGTAAATTATAACCAAACACCGAGTTCCAGTCAACTCTCCTGCTCTTCCTCTTCCTGTCATAAATACAGCGTTGCCATGACGTTAGCTACCACAGAATGACTTGGGAGAGGAAGTGCTTTACAGTTTACATTCTGGAGGTAAAATGTAAACCCAGGTGGCCAGTATGGTGTAACGGGTAAGGAACTGGTCTTGTAACCTAAAGGTCACAGGTTCGATTCCCCAGTAGGACACTGCCATTGTACCCTTGAGCAAGGTACTTAACCTGCATTGCCTCAGTATGCAATAGCAATGCTGCTCAAGAAAACAGCAATGCTAATAGCAATGCTGCTGAAGAAAACAGCAATGCTAACAGCAATGCTGCTCAAGAAAACAGCAATGCTAACAGCAATGCTGCTGATAGAAAAGGGGAGTTCTGATGAATCAGAGCCTCAGGATGCAGCACAGCACCCGGAGGACACAACGCAGAAAACAGGCTCAGTCCTCCCTCATGACTCAGCTACAGATCGGCCACGTTAGCCGTCCGAACGCGCCGGGGGCGAGTCGGGGACTAATGAGGCGGAATTTCACCCACTCGCGGAATGCACAGTCATTCAGAGGGCGCAATGCACAGTCATTCAGAGGGCGCAATGCACAGTCATTCAGAGGGCGCAATGCACAGTCATTCAAGGGGGCGCTCAAACACCCGCTGAAGAAGCCGCAGAAGAGTCACAAAGTTGCAAGTGACAAAGTCTCGAGACAATGCGCTTTTTTTTTTTTTTTTCCCACGGATTGTTTCCAAACAGAGATTTATCGTTGGCGGTTATGTACATGGCTAACACCTTCTCAAGGTCGCTAAAATATTCCCAGGATTTATTGCGGGAAACACTAAAGAGTCGCGCACAACGCTAATATTGGTTTGGTTGTGTAGGTAAGGCTGAAACCGTGTTTAAATACAGCGTTTAAATCTGAAATTTCCATCAGATTATCTGATAGCCTTGGGAAAAATGTTTTTTTTTTTTACCAGCAATAAATTCTCACTTTGCAATAAGAATAAAAACTCAGTTTATTTTCCTTCCACTCATGTTTCCAAATGAATGTGCCCGGAGAGCATCTTAGGAAGTCCATAAGCTGCAGATTTTTTTATTTGGGGGGGGGGGGGGAGAGGGGGAGGGAACAGTGGCTCTTTTCATTCACTAATTAAGGCATACGATCTTAAGAGTTTTGCCCTTAATGAGTTTTCAGTAAAAAATGGATTGCGGCCACTTCCTGCCGCTCGGGCGATATTCCCGCTCCTTTGTCCTCCCGTGGCGTGGGACACGGGGAACAGAGCCGATCTGTTCGCCCTGTCAATCACGCGCCGGAGAGCGCCGCGTCAGAGAGCCCATCTTTTGTTGGGCGTTGAGCCCCTCAAAACCCCCCCCCCCCCCCCCACCCCCCACCCCACCCTCCCACCCTCCAACCCTCCCCCCCCCCTTTGGTGATTATACATTTCAGCACCTCCAATGAGACCTGCTTTTAACTTTCTTTTTTTTTTTTCCCCCAGTTTATATTTTCATGAATGTGTGTGTGTGTGTGTTGTGGGGGGGGGGGGGGGGGGGGGGGACAAACACAATAAATTTAACAGGGAGAGAGGGAATAAAAGGGGGAATAAAGAGAGAGAGAGAGAGAGTAAGAGAGTAAGATTAATAGACCCTTGTCTTATCGTCACATCAAGCTCAAAGTTTTCTTTTTTAATTTAAGAAAAAAAGAAAACCCAAATCTTCACCCCACATCTTTCATTAACCCACCACATCTCAGTATCTCAGTATAATTCAGATTTAGACGCTCATAAACTCAGTGAATTTAAAATTGCTCAAGTTTGAATGGCATATTTCATTAGGCAGTTCAGACTGTATCAGCAAAGGTCAAACAAGAAAAAAAAATGTTTCAAGACGAATCGGATAAAAATGTAAGCATGACTCGGGTTTTGGAGTGCTTATTATCCTAAACCTGTACATGTATCCATCATTTGAAATACCTGGAGCTTCTCTGGTGCTAAACTGAAACCACATAGCCAGAGAACTGAATTGCCTCAAATTCTAGAAATGTCATTCAGGACATTGTTTGGTAAGTCAAGTCAACAAGCTGTGACGACACAGGTCATCTTTAACAATCTCCATGACTCATTACACTGCCTGTTCTTTAAAGGAACACCAGACATCACACCACAGCAGAGATACAGTGAATTTCCAACTTATTCAGCAAAGTTTTCATAATAATAAAATATATCTATACAGCAATGGCAGAGCCAGATGTCTGGGAGGATACAGATATCAACTTCAGAAGAGCCGCCATGCCCTTGTGCCTTGGTGTGCGTCAGGACCCCCTGCAGTTTTGGGCGGGGGGGGGGGGTTTGCAGGATCCCCACTGCGATCCCCAGACAGGTCACAGCACCTGAGCACTTGCTCTCTGAGCTCCCTGTGCCTAATCCCCCTCCTCCCCAAAAAATAAAAATAAAACACCATCATATCCTCAGGATGGCGTTTGTTCCCATCATGCTCTCTGCCCTTCCCATCATGCTCTCTGCCATTCCCAGCATGCTGGGTTATGGGTTGACATACAGTCTAACTGATCTCATATGAATACAAGGCTCAGGTTTGGCCACAGCCCTTCTACATAGTAATTTAGCCACAGTCTTTTGTGGAGAAGCCACTCATCCAGAGCAGCTCTGGTTTACTTTTGCAATAATAACGGAAAACCAAAAAATAAACATTGGCCAGACCATGATACGAAGATAATAAAGGTTTTGCAAAATGGAAAAAAAAAAAAAAAACAAAAACACACACACACACACACAGAATAATTCTGAACATTCTGAAAAGGTTTACATAGATGTTATACATACTCCCAGCAAGCTAAAATGGCATATTTATGGTACGTATAAGTTAGACACTAAAAAATAAAATGTTATGCCACTAAAAAGAATATGTTAAAAATCAGTATTAGTAATGTTAACACTGAGCAATTAATAAAGGCTAACTTTATTGACACACTTCAGCTTCAGGTCAAAACAATTTCATATAAATGCAACTCGTCAAATTTGCAGACAAACACATTGATGACATTTGACCCGATGTTCTAAAGCGTGCGTCAGAACCGGCTTGGACTGGGATGCGCGGCATCCCCTAGGCAACAAACGACAACCACGCGGTAACCTTCCCAACTCCCGCTGTTAATTAAACGATTATTTTGAGAGGAAATTAAAATACTTTCAATCCCTGGTAATTACATTGGTCAATAGTTAGCATTGTAAATGGCAAGGGTGTTGTAGGGGGGAGAGGGGGAGGGGGGCGCGGCATGGGGGGGGGTTGGAAAACGCTTCCATTTTCAAACAAGCCCCCCGATGCATTCTCGGGGGTGGGGGGGGGGGGGGGGGGGGGATCTAGCCACAGCAGAGGTTAAGTATTCAGACACAAAAAAAAAAACACAAAGATCAGTCCCGCTGCTTCCCTTTACAAACTTTCCCATCCGTCTGTGACCTAGGTAACACCCGCCCCCACTTACAGCAAACTTCATCTCCCACCATTTTGCAGGGATTAGGAACAATCGCCGTCCCGCACTGATTTCTTACCCTCCCTCCCTCCCTCCCTCCCTCCATCCCACCATCCCACCATCTCCCACCCTCTCTCACTCTCTTTCTCTCCCTCTCCCTCTCTTCCTCACTCTCTCTCTCACTCACTCACTTCCTACCTCTCCATCTATCTCCCTCTATCTCCTCTCTCTCACTCTCCCTCTCTCTCTCCCTCTCCCTCCCTCTCTCGCTCTCTCCCTCCCTCTCCCTCTCTCCCCTCTCCTATCTCCTCTCTCTCACTCTCCCTCTCTCTCTCTCCCTCTCTCCTCCCTCTCTCCCCCTCTCCCTCCCTCTCTCGCTCTCTCCCTCCCTCACCCTCTCTACCTCTCTCTCTCTCTCCCCCTTTCCTTCCCCCCAGGAGAGCTTGGATGGTTTAAGACTCAGAACAAACAGAACTTGAATTAAGGCCTCTCTCGTTTTTTTCTTTCTTCTTCTTCTTCCCTCAATCAATTGAGGCCGAAGTGGGGAAAGCAATCAAGCTTCCAGCGGCCTCTCTTACACGCAGCATTCTCTCGCTCACGGGTTCGCTTCTGCTGGGTTTCAAACCCTCAAAACAAAACAAAAAAACCCAAAAAAAAAAAAAAAAACACAAAATCGCAGCACCCAAATGTCAGCCTAACCCTGTCCTTTTATGCCTGCTGAAGCACCTTCATCCAAACATGAGTTAAACGAAGCTGAGTAAATTTACTCTTAATTGCTTATTTCCCATTTTCCCATCTCCCCATTTTCAGTTGTTTTAAAACAGACACAGAATCCGTTAATTTGAAAACGGGGGGGGAAAAAAAAAAAACACTTTATGGGTTTGAAAATCCTTATACAACCTGAGGAAGTCCACAACAAAAGCACATCAGTTCTGAGGCAATATTTGTGCACAGCAATGAAGAAGGACAGAACCCTGATTGTGTTTTATGATTTAATAGTGATTTAATTGTTTTGTGATTTCCTTTTTTCCATTTTAAATCACCTATTCTACTTAAAGCCCAACGGCATAAAGTCAATAATTTTACTTAATTGCAGCACAACCTGTGGTGTTCATCACAGAGGTGGAACAAGCTTTCAGCGAGAAGATTAATAAACAAACAAATGAATAAAAAGTTACAACTATAAAAGAAACAATGATAATCCTTGTGCTTGGATAGTTTAGGAATGTGTCAAATGGAAAACTGTAGCAGACACAGTGAATTAATGAAGCGAAGACAGGTCTCTCCTTTATTTTTCTGTGCTGAGCGATGGTCAAGTCAACACTGAAAACTAAAACACCCTCAGGTTTATCTCAAAAATATTTTTTATGTTACAGCACTCCTGGAACAGTGCTCTGAAAAGTGGTCAGTAAATTTCACCGTGGAATATCATTTAAGATTTCACTTTAAATTAACTTTAAAAGTTTCCTAGGAAAATACAACAGGAATTTGAAAACTAACACCAGCAAAAAAATAAAAAGGTTTCTGCCTCAGTTTAGATCAACTGTATACATGTTTGATACATCCAATCAAACATTTTCCCAGGGTGTGATTTTGTCATATAACCAAGTGTCCTTTTAACAAAGAAAATTACAGTTTAGACAATCTTAAACAGAATAGAGGACTTCCAAACCAACACCCATTCACCGCCAGTGCATTATAGCATTGCACTATGCATCTATTAAGTTATGCATTATGAAATTGCACTGTGGTATTTAAGTTATGCATTATGATAATTGATTGTTAAGTGTATGTCCTTGACCAGAGCAGTCTACGCAGTTCAGACACTCTATTCATGCAGCCGGGTGCTTATCACACAGCTGGGATTCAGGTTAAGCATCTCACCCACCTGAACTGAACCTGCAACCTAAACAAATGCAAACAAATCAGCCTCCTAAAGAGAAAACCAAGTTTGCGCTTCTTTTAAAATGAGAAAATCTTAAAAATTATCCGTCGCTTGTGTATCTTAAGTGTCTTAATTCATAGGCTCGAAAAGGTTCATTTTCAGAACTGTTTCAATTCACTTGTCAGTTTTGACTTGGCCACGTTGTTTCATACGCGTGTACCCGCTCGAACAAAAACACGCACGCGCACGCACGCACACGCACACACACACACACACACACACACACGCACACACACCCTTACCGCCCCGTTCACGCCCGGTGTCACTGGAGGCACGAGCACAACGCCGGGCGAACAGGAAGCCGGCTTCTCCAGCTCCTCACCGAAGCTAATCTCGCACGCCCCGCTTCTCAAGATGGCCGACAAGAACAGGTCAGCCCACCTCATCTGGCTCCCAATTTCAGAAAAGCCTTGGCTCAAAACGTCCCCGGTTTCTCCCAGGAGGCGCCCGCTAGACCTCGCCCGGCAGGCTAATTTCGGAAAGGTTTTACCTTCTCGATTCCAGACAACCTGAATCAAAGTGCAAGAGGCACACAGCGATACGATATTAGACCCACCCTTTGGTACATATTATCTCAACACAGAGAGATTGCACCACGGCCCCCCCTGACCCTCTTTAGCTACACCTCTTAGCTTCTTTTTTTTGGATTTCCTTCTGGGATAGCAATTCTGTAGACTGAGGCATGTAAAGGTAGGTCAGCAGTGTTGTGGGTACGTTGGTTTACAGTTATTTCAATTGTTGGGCTGTTCAGCTAACTTTAACTCCATTCAAAACAAATGGGCCTTCTTGGTGATATCGCACTTTTGTATTTCCGAGACAAACACTTTTTTAAAGTCTGGGTACGAGTGATCGTGCTGCTGTAATATCACGGTTGTTCCGTTTAGATCTCGAGAGATTATTGGAAGGTTTTTATGTTTGTTTGTTTTGTTTTTTTTTTTTGTTTTAAGGGATGATAACAGCGCAAAAATAACAAATCTTTCCGTACTCCTTTGCAACTGCAGCAGAGCGTTTTTCCTCCCCTTTCTGATATCTTTGTTCTGTACTGTACCGGGGAGATAGCGTTTCTTTCAAGACAAGATCACACACGGTAAAACTGAGACCCTGTTCCAGCTTTTAATGTTTCTTTTTGAGGCTTTTTATGGTTTAAAAAGAACCGCTGCACATGGCTGTGCAGACCTTAAAGATAGCATCGATGACCGTGTTCACTTAATTTCCTTGGTCTTTAATTTCCTCAAAAGAATTTGCGGCGAATGTGGTTTATGTGTTCTAGCAAATAATAAAGTATAAAGAAAGCAAATATGAATACAAATTCAGCTTTTTTTGTCATTTCTAATCTTCTAAGAAATTAATCTGTATGTATGTAATATAATTGGCAGATGCTCTTTTGTAGAGCAGCTATCCAGTGCAAATACATATTTAGGGTTATGGTCAGGGTCTCAGGACATTGTGCAAATACATATTTAGTGAGTGTCATAAAAAACAGAAAAGCAGCACAGCAGTGATAAATCATAGAGATAATAACAAAAAGCCAGCATGTAAACCAATCTGACACAAATCAGCTTACAAATATATAACCAAACATATATAAATATATACTTTTTATTGTTATTTGTTTAGTTTTTTTTAATACATTTTGGCACAGGGAAGCAAAGCGTGAGGAAGCTGTAAATACCCTACCCGTCGCAACTGGGGAAGCCATTTTAGCCTAAATGAAACCTCGCTGATTGAAAGACATGCATTCAGTGACTCAAACGCACAAACAGCCGTTTGTGAGACAAAGCCGTTTCAATACGAGGCAAGAGAGCACCAGCAGGCCACCCGGAGAACGCTTCGGGGGAAGAAATGCATCGCAGGAAGTATACAGTATCCGCGCGAAGAAAAGGACAATTTCTGCTCCGCTCGCCTTCTCCTGACCGCGCGGAGGGAAAATATGAGCTCTCATTGTCAACATGTCATTAACCTCCCATTGAGGGGCACAAAGGGAAGTGATGCAGATGATGAACAGCACTCACCCCTGTTGTTCTCCTGAAATTATAGACATTTAACTCTCATTTTTCTCTCCCTCCCTTCCTCCCTCCCTCCCTCCCTCCCCCCTTCTCTCTCTCTTCTCTTACACATTCTTTCCCACTATCGCTCTCCCTTTCTCTCTGTCCCTCTCTCGCTCTTTCTCTCACTCTCTCACTCTCTCTGTTCCTCTCTCTCTCTCTCTCTCTCTCCCCATCTTCCTCTCTCAGTTTTTTTCTCTCCTTTCCTCTCTCTCTGTCTCTCTCTCTCTCTCTCCTCTCTCTCTCTCTCTCTCTCTCTCTCTCTCTCTCTCTCTCTCTCTCTAGCCCGGTCTCTCTCTCCCCCCCTCCCCTCCCCATTGTCACAGTGGTAATGTAAGCTCTTAATGAGAGCCACCTGTAGGAGGGAGGCTGTCCCCGCGCGCTGTGCTGTCGCTGTCGCTGTGCTGCGCTGCGCTGCCGTCGGGTTTCTCTCCGGGCCGCGGGAGCAGCTGCGGCCCGTCACTCAGCTCGCCACTTCCTGTTGACGGCCGCCGCAGCCGCCACAGCCGCGAAAATCGCTCAGAAAAACCGACAAGGGCGGCGGGAGAGCAGAGCGACAAACCTCAACGGCTTCGGGCTCGCGCTCCGGAGTTCCGTAAAAGAGCTCATTTTACAGTTGGTGGATGTCGGTTGGTGAATTCAAAACTCTGTTGTGTGCAGTAGCAAACTCCACTTTATTCATTTGAATTACATTTGATAGATTAATGCAAATAATAATAAATAATAGTTAGATATTAAAATAAATATTTAAGAAATTGTTTTTCCAGATATAACCCCCTCAGACATGCACACCTGCGCACACACACACATAAATGAGGACACTGCCATCAAAAACTACGGTTAAAAAAAGAATTAACTACAATTGCCCTGTCAATCATCCGAATTTCGACATGGGAGAGGACTTCAGTGCTCTGCCTGACAGCTCCTATGGGAGGAGCGTTGATTAAAAAAAGGGGAGCAGTGCTCCGTGATGTAATTTGCAGATGATCCCTTTCCCACAGGCTCCGGTGTCCCTGTCAGAGGCCAGGCGGCCTGAGGGAAGGGTCCTAAGGGCTCTCAGCAGGACCCTTCAGTCTCCTCACCGTAATCACTTTCTCCAGGACAAACAGTAGTTAAGCAGACGTAATTTATGGGGGACATTAAACCTCTGCATATGCTGCCCCCCCCCCCCCCCCCCCCCCCAACCTCGGGGGCTGTTATCCCAAAAAGTCAGGGGACCCCGAAGATTTAAGGGAGCGCAGTAAATGCCAACGCCGCAGAGTAAACGTAAGCTGAAGTTCATTCTCGCTCCCTCCACCCCGCAAAAACAAAAAAACCTGGCCCACTTTCACAAGAAGACGATGTGGACACAGCCAGACGAAGCCGAAGGAGGAGCGCAAAAAAAAAAAAAAAAAGAGGAAATTTGAATTTCGTTTAAGCGATTTGTTTTAACTCCCGTTCATGAGACAACCACCCGATTCAATAAACTCCAAACAAATCAAGCAAAAAAAAACACACACATATAAAAATTTATATAGCCATTTATAGTTCTTTGCACCTAGACACCACATCAAAAAAAAAAAAAAAAAAAAAAACCTTCCCTTTTGCGAGCAGTGCTAGCCATCGCGGCCGCTAACTGGATGACTAATGACGTTGATGTGACAAGACAAGAGTAACCGTAGCAACCGTAACCTGCGATTCCCGGGAAGCCATTGTCAGATTTAAAGTGACAGGGGCCAGGCAGGCCAAGGAGAAAAATGCGGAGCGGGGCTGCGGTATTTGACACGCTCGGCACCCCACACTTCAGTCGTAGCACGGGCAGAAATTAATTCAGCGGCGGTTTCTATGGGCGCCCCATGTCGCCGTCACGTCTCATCTGCGTCTCTAAGGGGCCGCGAGGCGGACGTCTGCTGTCAGAGCAAAATAGAGTTTTTATGGGAGTTTTTTTTTTTTTTTTTTTTTTTTTTTTACAGCGAGTGCATTGTACTTGTTTTTCATCGGGAAAGTAATTCAGTGAGAAAACGAATGAATCTATTTTTGATTGTGTATAATAACCGGTCAGTAGACACGTAAATAAACGAACGAATGTTTTTTAAAAAGACGACGAGCGGTTTGGTTCTCCTCGGAAACAGACGGCAGCAGCCGCGCCGCCGACGAGGACGAGATCGGTTCCCGTTTTTTTTTTGGTTTTGCGCTTTTGTTTTTTCCAGGTCCTGGTAGGACTGCGCTCCTCTACCGGGGCGTAAACCTGCCGCTGCCGTTAGCCTGCGCGCTACGCGGGACACGACCTGGCGCTCGGGCTCCGCCATTTTGGCGAGAGGCGGGGAGAGGGCCCGCGCAAGGAGCAGCCCACGAGCTGCGGTCCAACCAGCCGAAATAAAGCAGTCAGGACCCATTCTCCTCAGATGAGCACCCAGCAGTCAGTTAACCCAGCACTCTTTCTTTCTTCCCCCTCTTTTCTGCCCTTTCTTTCTTTTTTTTTTAGAAGAAGGAGGAGGACCAGGCTGGGTCAGTGCGCATCCAGCGAGTATCCAGGTCACGGTGGAACGCAGCGCCGAGGCTCACAATGCGCAGATGCCGCGAGATATCTCCTGCTTTGGGCCCGACACAAAGACTGAACTCCGACCCTGTCATCGGCAAGCTGGGCGCGTGCGTGCGTGCGTGCGTGCGTGCGAGCGTGCGTGTGCCCATGTGTGAGTGCATGCGCGTGCGTGCGAGTGTGCGTGCGTGTACAAGTGTGTGCGTGCGTGCGAGTGTGTGCCCCTGTGTGAGTGCATGCGCGTGCGTGCGAGTGTGCGTGCGTGTACAAGTGTGTGCGTGCGTGCGAGTGTGTGCCCCTGTGTGAGTGCATGCGCGTGCCTGCGAGTGTGCGTGTGTGCTCGTATGAGTGAGTGTGTGCGCGCGAGTGTGTGTGCACGTGCTTGTGCGAGTGTGCATGGGTGTGTGAGTGTGTGTGCACGTGCTTGTGCTTAAATGCGTGTGTGTGTGCGCGAGTGTGTGTGCGAGTGTGCATGGGAGTGTGAGTGTGTGTGCGCGAGTGTGTGTGCATGTGCAAGTGCTTGAATGCGTGTGTGTGTGTGTGTGTGTGTGTGCATGTGTTTCCACACTCGCTCATGTATCAGTGACCGTTCTGAGCGCTAAACCAAAAACTGAATTTCCAAAGTGTTTCCGACGAGCGCTCAGGTCACCGCGATGACCGCCAGGAGCGTGAGCAGCCTTCAGCAGTGACGCGCGGCGAATGTTAATCACACTGACGGGCTGGCGTTTCAGGTCGGACAAATTTTGCATGAGAAATAACACTCTGCATTCACGCCATCTCACGTCTACCTGCGCGCACCTGTCCATTCCACCCGGCCGGCGATAACCAGCTTTCCGCGGCCCTCTTCTGTTTTTTAGGCTTTCTGAGCGAGCGCTGGGCACTTTAGCACCGCAGGGCCAATCTCATATACGGGGTCACTGTGTATTCCCTCTCTTTCTTTTTTTTTTTTTACAGACTGCTGCTAATGGAGTGGTTCAGGAGCTGGCCTGTTTAAACTTGGGAAGGCTCTGGGCCCTTCCAACAAACACAGCTGTGACCAGAATATTCTCCACCACCCCCCCACCACCTCCCCCGAATCCATCCATCCACCTCCCCCTCCACCCCCCCACCCCCACCCCTCCCAACACAAGTTCCCTGAGAAACTGCCGTGGCCTAAACATGCACAGCGATCCTCCAGCAGCCAGGCCTGGGAGCGAGCCGCGCAGACAAAGGAGGGACATACTTGGCCGCTACTGTGGCAGCCACCAGCCGTGTGTAATCATAACTCACATACAGTGAGCCCGCTCCTTTCACAGCGCGAAACCCCCCCCCCCAAAAAAAAAACCCCACAACCCCCCCCCCCCCCCCCCAAAGCATGTGCGTCTTTTCACGAGCGTCCAACTCCTGAAAGGCCCGGGTCAAAAGGGCTGCACTGGAGACGAACAAAACAAAAATCCGCTCCGCCCGCGCTCAAAGAGAAAAATATCTGGAAGTGCACCCCCCCCCCCCCCCCCCCCCCCCCCCCCCCCCCCCCGTCCCCCCCGCCTCCCAGCTCCCCAGCCCAAAAAAAAAAATCTATAAAATAGCACGATTCAGTCAAGATGTATCAGCGTCACAGAATATTTTGAGGAAAAACAGCGCAAGATGTTTTGGAAAAGAACAACAGCGCAGCATAACAGGGAAACAACACACACAAATAATACCATTTGATATTAAGACTTCCTTGCTAATCCTGTGAACATGTTCCACGCAGATGTTGAACTCCGTAATCCAATAAACCAATAAGCCGGCAGGCCTGGAGCCTCGGGAGAAACGTGATTTCACCAAACTCGTTTGGGCCCGCTCTGCTAACGATATTAGCGCCGCGAAACCCGGCCCGTTAGGCCCGTTCCGCACCGAAGCAGCAGAGGCTCCCGGCGTGGGGGCCACACCTGATGCCGGAAGACTAAAATTGGGTTAGCGGGGGGGGGGGAAGCGAGCGCCAGTCCTTATCAAGGTCGCGAACGCGAAGGTAATGCCGCCACTTTCGCATCTGTTCCCGACCGATTCGGACGCACGCGTCTGCTCCTAATGGACCAACGTGTCCCCCCCCCCCCCCCCCCCCCCCCCCCCCCCCCCCCCCCACCACGCAGACCGCTCGGAATGGCTAACTGAAATAGTCACATTCTCTTCTCTAAAGATAGTGGCGTACGGTCACGGTTATCTAAAGTGATCCTTATTTATATCGCAGCGAGGTGGCGAGACTGGAGACTGCGGGCCGCCGTCTTAATTATCTTTACTGGGTCGCCAACCAAGTCCTGGACTTGGGAAAACAAATACGAAATCTTACAGGGACAGCTGGCTTCTAAGTGTGTGTGTGTGTGTGTTTGGGGAAGGGGCACGTGTGTCTAGCTGTCTTTTGCATTTAGTTTAATGAACCTTTTTAATTTAGTTTTATAGGTTCTTTTTTTGTTATATTTTGTTTTTTAAATTATGTGTTTGGCATTTATCGGCTAAAGGTCCTCCTAACAGCAAAGTTATTAAACTTTTTTTCCCCAAAAAAATTAAATAAAATTGTTCTCGCCTGGTAAATATGTAATATAAATTAGGCACCACATTCGAGAAAAATAACTTGTGCAAACTTTCGATTACCCCATTACAGCATCCAAATC
This sequence comes from Anguilla japonica, assembly GCA_025169545.1. Classification (NCBI taxonomy): domain Eukaryota; kingdom Metazoa; phylum Chordata; class Actinopteri; order Anguilliformes; family Anguillidae; genus Anguilla; species Anguilla japonica. The sequence continues at coordinate 62,790,850 of CM045887.1, forward strand.
AAATTCTTCTGCCACCTACTGACATTTAACAAACACTGCATTTATTTCCTCTAATTTACAAAGTTGTACCACATATTTTTCATGTTCATTATTTCTAGACTGCATTCCCATTTTCAGAAAAACAAAATTCATTTTGGTTCTTTATGTTTTCTAATTAGATTCTCATGTAGCTTATTATTTATTTTTTTGTACGTGACCAACAAAAAAAATTTCAAGCACTTTTGAGATGAACATGGATGTGGGATATGCACATCACATATACAAAGCTGACGCATTAAAAACTCCCGGGCATTAGAGCTCAGTCTTCTGAAATCACACACACAGCAAGCAAGCAGTTCCCTGGTAGTATGTCATAAAAACAAAGACGGACACACCGAACAGTAGTGCATCTCACACAGAGGGCATCACAGCTGTGAACCTGCACATATATGCTTTTAGCTCGTTTAGTTAACAAGGACAAGTCCCGCAAACAAAAAAAAAAAACAGCCTGACACAGTTTTGACTGGCAAATCGGCCATGACAACATACAAGAGAAATGCTGGACCGGGGCACCCGGTGTATCTAGAGTGACTCCATTTTGCCCACAAGCGTTTTTAATAATCAGGCCAAAACCCTCTCTCAGGGAAATAGGGCAGCAGCTGTTTAAGTGCAAATCCACTTTACTCTATTCCAGACCGTATCCCGCAACTTCCTGATACCCCAAGGGCTTCTCGTAACACAATTACCCCCCGTTCTGAACTACGCAGCCGCCGCAACAGGTTCCAGCCCGAAACTGGAAGTGCGCTCTGGAGAAAGGGGCGCAGGCCCGGCCGAGGGAGGCTAACCCGCCGTTAGCGTCCGTCACCGAAGGCTTAGTAACGAACGCTCAGGGCGCTCGAGGGGTCTCCGGCTCAAGGAGGGGAAAAAAATAAACCAAATGGAACCCAAAAAAAAAAAAAAAAAAAAACAGACACAAAATCACGTTCACCCAAAAAGCAGTAAGTAAAAAGAAAGTGAATAAATGGCGAAACTCACAGTCTGTACAGTTTCATCGTCCCCAGGAAGAGAAGCTCAGGGAGGACTTGGAGGCTATTCCTATTCAGACGTCTGCAAACAAGAAGACGGATGTCAGTTCTCGAGCATTTAGTTAAAACATTTCTCATTCAAACAAATGCAGTATTTTAAAATTACGATTTTATTTTAACAGTCACATTTTTTTAATCATTACTTTGAATTGTCTAAAAATCACATAACAGAAAGTGAGGAGGGATTTAGATGCATTAATAAAGACATATATATATATATTTTAAAATATATTTTGTTTTATTTTATCCATAAATAAATAATATTTTTATGTATGGTTAAAATACTTTTTGTGTGTGTGTGTCAGCGTGAGTGTGACTGGGGACAGTTACTTTCACTTTAACACTGACAGACAAACATCGGTGCAAAATAAACTTCTTATCTAAGCGAAAAGTTAGAGGCCAGGCATCAGGCAAACAAAGACTCAAAGGACGGTTAAAAAAAACAGATGTGGGAAAAACAAACAGCAATTCCGCTACGGTACACAAAAAAAAAAAAAAAAAAGAGTACTTCCCAAATGCAAATAACCCGTCTCTCACAACTGACCTAAAAAAAGCGATTTTACAAAAAACACAATCTCACCCCCCTCCCGGTTAAATATTAGCGCTATTCTAGAACGATCTTAAAGATCCTCCGAGGAGGACACTGGGGGAGAGGAAGCGATTTGTAAAAGAGAGGAAGCGTCGGCAAACAGTAGCGTTCCTGCCAGTGCCGCTCGGCGTCTGGCGAACAGCACCTGGCGCTTCCCGTTCGGTTCGCGTGCGGCTGAGTCGCCACGGTTACGTGCGGAAAACGGACGGCAGAGACGGACGGAAAACAGCGTGAGCACGAGCCGGCCGTGCTCCTCTCCTCCTCACCTCCCTCTCCCCAGTGTGCTCTGCGTTTTAAAATTACTTTAAAGCGTCTGAATATTTCACAAAGCGACTACGTAAGACTTTCAAGCGCTCAGAAATTCATAAGTCAACTACTGCCCCCTCTCTCTCTTTAATATCCCTAATATAACTATCTCTTAATATATATATAGATTTCCATTTTCAGTGTCTTGCACACAGATATTGTATCTAGCTCTTATGAGCTTATAAAACAGTCATTCTGCAGTACTTATAAGCACTCTAGTACATCAGGGCCCATTAAGAATACTTATACATTTACATATATTAAATATATAGCATACATTTTTTTGTTTTTGTATTTCCCCCGGCAAAAAATATTTAGAAATATCAGGCAGCACTGAAGACCAGCCGCCTTCTCCCCCCCACCCCTCCCGCGCCCCCAGCCCCCACCGCCCCACCACACCAGGACAGGGTTACGTCACCCGTCTTCAATATTTAATTTCGCCGAGAAACAGCCAATTAAATAATTAAGCAGGCCGCATCGCTGAAAGCCCCACGCGCTGCGTGTGCCGTTTTTTTTTTTTTTTTTTCGGAACGTCCCGGGGCGAGAGGATGACGATCTCGGCCCAGTTGCCTCAGAAGGCCCATGCCGTAATGGAGGGGTGAGATCACAGCGCCGAAAATAGACGATCTCGCCGCCTTCCTCCGTACCTGCACGGGCGGGCTAGCCCTGAGCCAACAGCGAGGCCTTTTGAAAACCGGGAGGTTGCCGGTTCAGATCCCAGCTGGGACATTTACAGGTTTTTCACCCTTAAGATACTTAACCCGAATGGCTTTGGTACATAATCAGCTGTGCAAGTACAGTATGTAAACTACAATACACCCCAGATAAGGCTGTCTGCGGGATAAATAAATAAATAAATAAATTAATTTGTTCTTTAATAAAATGCGCGGTCAAGAAGAAAAAAAAACAGTTATGTCGATAATGCACTTAAATTCTATAATTTATCCAACATGGAGAATGTCAGTTCTATTGTACTGTATTAGGATGGTGTTGTGTGTCTATTCTGTTATAGTCTATTTCTATTTTATCAGAGTTATAGTGCACTGTAATATTGCTCTTCCTTTACCTTGCAGATGCCGAATAGCTTCTTCATCACATAAACTATCTTGGCAATCACAGAGGCATTAAACAGCCAGAGCACCCTTGAAACCGGTGTCAAATACGCCATATAATTTCATGCCAAAACCTGAAAACCCCTAAAACAGATGTTATCAAAACGAACGGCGCGCACACACTTCAAACGTCCACGAGGACCCCCAGCCTTAAAAACAGCCCCTCGAGTCTAGATCATTCCAACTGCAGCCAAATATCCACAGGTAAAAAAAAAAAAAAAACGATTTATGGCACGGCGTTCAGATTTGTTCGTCTCTCTCACCCGACGCCCACCCCCCAACCCTCAATCTATAAACCAAATCTTTAAGAGAAACAGGCAGTGGGCGCATGGTGTCGGCTCTCAACCGTTCAGGTAATAAATAACGGTCCGTATGTGAACCTCTCCGTCGCTCTCCTACGGAAGTATGAAAGCCCCGTGCATCGGCCGCGTCAGACAGAGCCAACGGGAAAGCTCGCAACCGACACGGGAGGGACCGGTCCTCGCGAAAAACAGGCCGTGGCCCTCAGAGGTTCCGGAACACCCCGAGCGCGTCGCCGTCCTCCGACGGCTTATCGGAGCAGGACCGTCGGCTTGTTTTTCCAGCCCGCCGGGGCCTAAAGGGTTAAAGAACGTGTTGGTTCCTCAAGCCGAGCGAAGCCAGGCAGGCCGTCCGAGCCACGGGTTGGGATTTGACAGAGGGAGCAGGACGTTAGCTTTTTTTTGTCCAGGTCCGGTCCATAGCTCAGCCCCTACACCTGTCAGAATGAGTCATGCCAGCCACGGTGTTGACCGAACTTAAAGGGGGGCTGCACTGCTCAACGTGGGACCACTGCCCTAGACCCTTCAGTTTGGGTTTTTTTTTTTTTTTTTTGCTTTAAGCATACCAGTACACACAATGAAATACTGATTTTTTTTAAAAAAAACATGCTCCAAAATATGCACACAGCCATTGGTTCCTCTCCTACTGAGGGTCCAATTGTTAGATTACAATGGAATTGCTGTTGCTGGCTGACTCCTTTGAGCGTCTCATAACGTACTAAACTCAGGATCTCTAAATTACAGTTAATATGCTTAGGGACGAGCCAGACAATTACACAGCAACAGTGTCTTTGTGTTCCAACAGTTATCATGAGATTTCAGGTTGCTCGTGTATAAAAGACTCAATTCATAATAACATTTTGCAGAAAAAAAAAACTATTAGGCTCTTTGAAAAGTATTACAGTCCTCTAATTACCAGCTGATGTGGATTTACAAAAAGTTCTGTTTACCCCTTCCATTTTTTTTTTGTTTTTCTTTTTTTTTGGGGGGGCATGGGGTGGCAGAGGGGTGTAAAATGCCCCCTGTTTCATCGATATAACTAAAGAGATTCACATGCTGACTGATGAACATACTCTATGGTATCAAACAATTTAACATAACAGTAGCTGCTTCAATGTGTGGTTTTCTTTTTTCCTTTTTTTAAATCATTTGAGCATGAAATTCTGACAGCCTTAAATTCATGCCTGAACAGTCAAGAGGTGTCATAAGCCCATTATACAAGAAATAACATTTCCAGATTTCACGAGCACAAAGGTTGAACGCATTTAGAAAAGCGTCCTCAAAGCAGAAACTCGGATTTCCAGAGGAATTCTTGGAGAATTTAGCTTGCCCTGAGGACGAATTGGCCTGCAGACAACAACGTCTCTACATCAAATGGACGTGACAATCTCAAACAGGAAGAAGAAGAAAAAGAAAATATTCACAGCGAGAATTATGACATGTCTGTTCAGGGCCTACAGAAGACGTTTCCAAAAAACATAAACCTGAGCTGGAAACACTATTCTTCGCACTAAACTGGAAATCAAGAGAAGAGGAAGTAAGAACTGAAAATAATAAAAGTAACAAAGATTTACATGACAAGACTAATCTTCCCAGGCTAAATCTTTGAAGAGCAACTATTAGAATAAAAAACGGATTCATAAAATTTTAAACAACAACCGCAATTAAATATGATTAATAGTAAATTTAACTTTTAATTAACCTAAAATATCCAGCATCAGAATGTGAAACTTGAAGCCAAGTACTGGCATCCATGAGAATTTGACTGGGATAGAACTCTTCTACAAAATAGGCCACAGATTTCTCATCTGAACTCTCTAAGAGATGTTCGAATAAAATTTGAGCGTCACCAGTACTGGTACAATTTATGAATATTTTCTCGAACTGTGTAATTCAACATGTAAAATATATACTTTTTAAAACGACACTCACACTCAACACACACACCTCTCTTTCACACACACAAACTCACAAACTCACACACACACGCACACACTCACTCACACACACACACACACACACAGGAAGGAAAGGTGATGAAAGGAAAATGGCAGAATGTACTCACAGCCTCTCCAGCTCTTTAAGGTCCTGGAACGCTCCTCTCTCTATAGTGCTGATCTTATTTTCCATCAGTTGTCTATAGGAGCAATGGGGGGGGGGGGGGGGTATGGGGGGCAAAAGTCAGCTGATGCATCCGCTGGATTTCACTCCGCACCTTAACCTCCTAACACCCCGGCATTTCATTTTTTTCTTGGTCCCATTTATGGGACATAAATCTCTGCCCTTAAAACTCAAGAACCATATGTCCCGCTAGCCTGAAAACATACTGCGCACTACTGCAAGAGACATTCAACAAAAAATGTACTTTATATTTACTGTTACTTCTGAAAATATTTTCACTGCAACATTTCTTGTCATTTCTTTTTTTTTTTTTTTTTTTTTTTTTTTTTTGTCCTGGGTCTCAGGAGGGTACAGAGGGTTTCCTAGAACACACATGGACTCACATGGAAAAAACTGAGTTAAGAAAAGTGGTCTGTGCACCCCGGAAATCCACTCTTAGGGTGGAACACAAAAAAAAAAAAACCTGTTCTGACAAGCGGCCTGATCTTTTAATTAAGCTTTCAGTGGCACGGCATTCAGAAGCTACTACTGTTTAGCAACAATGAATGTCAAGCCTTACAGATATGTACACTGTTTGTGCATGTTTACGTAACCAGCCAGGAGTGGTATAATGAATCACTGTTCGATGCGCTACTAGGAGATATCATCAGAACTAATTACCAACAACTTTAAAAAGCCAGATTCTCAACTACGCCCCAGTATACACACTAGCCCCTTGCAGGTCTGTAAGTCAAGCGTGGGTGCAGGTCGGAGTATTTCAGACTTATTTCGGAAATCGAGCGGGGCAAATGTTCATCAGATCTCACGTGATGCAGCAGACTGCAGTATAACTGCCTCCTGCTATTTGACATGTACTGGGACACTGTGTGAATGCTTCATTCATTTACCATTCAGCCGTCATGACCACTAACGTGACATTTTATGTCCGCATCAACTGGAGGAAACAGGCCATTGCCACCATAAAATACCACCATCAAATAGCAACACCTATGCACTTCTTTTGACTTGCAGGTGCACATTTACCCCACTGGAATACTGTTTTAATAGACTACATATTAATATCTTCAGTTTATACAGTATATTCTGAATGCACATATGACATTGGATAAATGCAGGTAAGGTATAAATACTTACAATACTCTGAGATGCCTCAATCCAGCAAAATCTGATTTAGTAATTCTTGTAAGGTTATTTGCATTCAAATCCCTAGAGAGAGAGAATGAGAGAGAGAGTGTGTGTGAGAGAGTGAGGGGGGGACATACGGCATTAAACACTGACAGTCTTAAAGCATTCGTATCATCAGAATGTTTTTTTTTATTATTATTATTCTATAAAGACTGGATCCCTCGATCCACCAGTTCAAATGCATAACTAGTATTTTTACTCGGCAAATACATTACTACAGATGACTATTATTCACTTGCGTATAACGAGTGTGGCTCTCTCACGCATTATTTTTAAATGAAATGAAATCGACTGAGCGGGTACTTCGCCTATATGTGATAATTTTAATGTAGTTCTAGATCTTCAGTGCCTAGGACCACTGGCACTTGCGAGTGCTAAAGTTGTCCTTTTCCCCCCCCCGCTGGGAATATTTTAATTATTTTAACGGCTGTAAGAAACGAGTTCCCACACGATCTACTCGGTTCCAGCCTTTTAATTCCAGATTATTCTACGTGTTGCATTTAAAGTTATGTGTTCAGCGACTAGCCCATGTTGATTTTTTTTCTTGCATATGCATTTATCTGCATACATCCAGCCCAAAACAATGCATTTTTTTTACATATATGAAAAATATACGTGAACAAAATATTCCAACTTAAATGTAAAACTCACAATTTGCTAGATCCTATAGCTAATGCACTAACTAATCAGTGAAAGTAAACTGCGTCGCACTGTTGCGGCATTGTGGTTGACCACAAGAAACAGCAGCCTACGCAAGAACTGTAGCTGCTTCACCTCCATTACCCCATTAATTCGGGAGGAAAAAATTACACAAGCATGTCGTAATGTTCATCATTAGTAGTCACACTTCTTTCTGTCTAATGAGCGGAAGAGCTGTGTGGATGAGTTCAATTATGCACTTACAATCGCTCCGTGTTCCTGGGGATATTCCGCGGCACATTGCGCAATCCCTGCCCGTGACAATCCACCGTTGTTCCGGAGCACGAGCACTGAGCCGGGCATGGCTGAGTCTCCACGACGCTGAAACCCACCAGCAACAGTCCCAGCGAAAGCGTCGCGATCCTAAATATGCTCATTTTCAGCAGTAAATTTCCTAAACGCGACATTTAAAAAAAAAAAAAATCTTTGACTAAGGTATACTGAGGTCTCGGAGTTTTTATTTATTTCTAGAAATATACAAATGCTATAATAATAAGACGATGTAAACTAAAACGATATAACTACGCTGCTAATAAACTGCAGCGGTGACCTGTTGGTTCTCTAAATGGAATGAATTGTTCGGTTTTTAAAAAAAATAAATAAATTACATTTCCTTGCACACACTTCGATGACGAGGTCTTGAGTCGTTTTGCCGTGCGCGTGCAGCAAGCGGCGGCTTGAAATAAAGTCACTTCTCCAGCCAACGCAAGTGTCGTACGCTGCTCCTGACTGGATCACTGGTACTGCAACGGTTCCGTCACGCAGTTAAACATATCAGAGATATGTACAGCTATATATACACGCGCACACTGCACACATAGATGCGGCGATTTCCCTGTAACGCACGGACCGTCCAGGTGAGACTGTGCGAATGGCTGTTCACAGCTTGGGTTGCGAACCATTCATGCAGAAGCTTTAACCGCAGGACCTCGGCAGAAAAGGTGTCGATTTTCCTCTAGACATCCATCACCTTGTCACTGAAAGTCGGAAGACCAGATTGTTCTTTTTTTTAAATCCAACTTCAAGTCCGTAAAAACGCTACCGAAAAGCTGAATTGAGAGACCGAGATGAGATCTGGCAAGTCTGCAACATCCAGGACCAAACCCCTCCGCCTAGCTGCTGTTCTTTCGTCAGAAATAAGAAGTCCCCGTTTTTTTTCCTTCTTCTGGATGGCCGATAAAATGCTCACAAGACGTCAGACAATTGCTGCGCTTTGCTTCCCAAAGAAGACCTCTCTCCGACGGACACCTGATGACAAATGGGACGGTTCAGAACCCGGGGAGTCCTCCAGTATGCTAATTACCCACCTCGCCGAAAACTGTCACCTTTCAGAATGTAATTTCATAACGATAAATCAAAATAAAGTCAGTAATCCACAGGCGCAATGAGCAAAAAGTTAACAAAATACAGCCAAAAACAACTCACTGTCCCGCTATTTTAAAAAGAAAAAAGAAACGAAAGCAAAGAAAAATCAAACCAGGTATGCAAAAGCTCAATTAATATTTAAAACAGTTGCGCATGAATATAGGGGCTATTTATAGATCTGAAAATCCATTTGTTTGACAGCTCTCCTGTGGTCATTCGGTCGTATTTTCCCAGGCGTCGCTTCGCTCAGCAAACGTTTCCTTTTTTCATAGTCCGATGTATGTATTCCTTTCTCACATGACGTAGGGAGCTGATTTAGTGGAGGGTAACAGCCCCGTTTTACAGCGATCTGAAGCTAAACAACTCCTTAAACCTTCATGGTTTTGTGCTTTATACCAGGACCATAACCCCGCCTACAATCCCACCCAAAATCTAATTCATAGGCGTGTCTCCCACCTTCTAGGGACCTAGCCGTTGTACATGGGGTTTTGACGTATTAGCACGGGGCTAGAGAAGAGGTGTACGCCACGGCACACGTTTTGAAAATTAAAGACGGCGGAATGGAGTCGATTACCTGCCGCGTGAATGTCCTGTGGGCTGTGGGCGCGAGGCTGAATTTGTTCGCGCATGTATGTGCATGTGCGCGCGCCGAATTATGAATGAGTTACAACGTGGAATGCTGTACCCGAATTCACTATTTGGGCTCAAGTGGTAATGCAGATGAAAGTACTATTCCAAATGCACGAGCTCTCCTATATGAGTGCCCTCCGCAAGGCAGTTCTGTTTTAAGACAGGATTTACTCGCCGACCTTGGCAATGGAGTTTTCGGGGTTTTTTTTATTTTTTATTTTTCTTCTGCTGTAAGTATATTTGCAATAGTGAAATTAAAATGTAACGAAGAAAAATAGTTGGTTCGATAGGCTACCTATTTATAGAATGTAATGCAAGAATGTAAGACTGTTCCCTGATATGCAAAAGAACAAGTTAATCCTGGAACTATGCGCCAAGCCCGTGGTGCAGGATGCGAACTAGTCGCTCCGTCTATCCGAGGGCATTCTTTGCAACTCAGTGACTTTATTACTCTACCCTGATTGGTCTTGGTAAATACCATAATCTGACAAATCCTACGTAAGCCATTTTAATTTTTTCATTTACAATTCATCCAGGAATGTGCAATTGCTGGTGAAACATTTTACATTAAACACATCTCCATCTTGTCTCCCAGGATATCAACAGCAACATTTAACCCTTTCGTGTAACCCTTACTTGACCAGAAAGATCATCTGGCAAGTAATTTCTCTTTCACATGACCTGAGGGAAAAAGCAGGTTGAGAATGTGAGGCTACTGTGGGGGGGGGGGGGGGGGGGGGGCAATAGGGGTGGGGGTGGTGATTAGGTGCCAGATTGACAGTTTGTTTATAGGTCATTACAAAGAGAATTAAATACCCCAAGGGCAGGGACACATTTTTTTGTTGAGTGATCCACCAACCTGCCCCCCCCCCCCCCCCCTTTTTTTTTTTTTTTTTTTTTTTTTTTTGCCCTGAAGCCCCCCAGGACATATGTGAAGAGATGGGGTAAGAAAATGGTGGAATAACACACACCCCCCCCCAAAAAAAAAAAAATCTTCCTGGGCAGGGCTACTCCAGGGTCTGCCTGCCCCTTCAGTTCCTGTTCAAAATGGCTCCTGAACCTGCAGGAAAACCCCTTTCTCCACATCACACAGTGATGCCACTTATTTATTTGTTTATTTGTTTGTTTGTTTGATCGGACCCGAGAGGCAATTAGTTTTCCCCTGTGTTAAAGCAGCAGCTAAAGGATGTTTGGAGACTCAAGCCCGGTACGTTTCCTGCTCTAGAGGGTGATAATAATTGAATTCCAATGGGTATCCTTTGATCTTTGATCTAGCTAAACTGGCTTTTCAATGAATGGGACCCAGCTGTGGAATGAGGGATTTGCTGGGATGGGGGGGGGGGAGGAGTGCTAGGCGGGGTCAGTGCATGATGCCCAATCTTACCACCAATCCATTTAAATGGCCCAGTGAAGACTGATTCATAAATAATTGGGACGTTCCTGCAAATACTGTCCCGGGGCTCAAATTCCCTCACAGAGCCAATCAGAGCTGCATTTTAAGGGCACGCCAAGACACAGCAGGTTAGTGACAGAGACAATGTATCAGCAAAAGGGTTAGCGTTAAAACACTTCTGATAGAGCAAACTTTACCCAGATAGAGTACACTTTACACTGATATAGCACACTTTGCCCTGACAGAGTACATAACCCAGATTGAGTACACTTTACCCTGGTAGTACACTTACCCTGATATAGTACACTATACCCTGATAGAGTACACTATACCCTGATAGAGAACACTTTACCCTCATTGAGTACACTTTACCCAGATAGAGTACACTTTACACAGATAGAATACACTTTACCCCGATAGAGTAAATGTTTCCCATTTTGGACTCACGTAAAAGCCACTGTCAGGGATGAATTAGCACTGAGCCTTTTGCCATGCGGTGGCTCTGGCATATTTCAGATATCTGATGGATAAACAGAATCCAATAACACTACAGCGGGAGGCAGGTGATTGGAGTGTAGGTTAGGCTAACCCTCATTCTTTATCCTCTGAACAAAGAGCTTACGTCCTCAATAATGCATGCTTAATAACGTTTAATACACACCAGAGTAAGCATTTACACCTTTAATAAATTAAATACATAAAATGCCATATATTATTTGATGAATTCTCATATGTTGCAATCATGCTTGGGATTTCATATTGTCCTATTATAAATTCAGGTAGGTGTATGCGCATCAATTTATTATTTTTATTTTCAAAACGCATTGGTGAAATTACTGTGTCTATGTCTATACTTTTGCGAAATCTAAAATGCCAATGTCATTTTTTAAATTTTTTTTTTACTTTTATAATTGAGTCCATCGAAACTTTGAAAAATGTATTGCCTAACTTTCCAAGCAAACTAATGCCCTCTAATGCCTAATACCTTGGGCTGTTTAGCCAGTTGATTGGCTCTTTGTGAAAGGGGATAAGGCATGCTTGCTTTCAATAGGGTGTGCACAGGGATTTGTCAGAGTGTCTAGTAGTCTGTTTTTGTTTAATGTAATTATAAATCGGTAACCAAACAAATGGCAGACTGTTTTGCTTCTGGATAAAAGGAAGACCTTGTTAAATCTGCAACCTACGCACATTATTGTTTGAAGATGTGTGTATTTACATATATGCCTTTGTAGTGTAGTGTGTTTATTTACATAAACTTGTAGAGTGCAGTGCATTAATTAAAGTTCCATCTGGAAGAAGCAAAACTGTATAATACCTTATGCTAACATTGTCTGTCTCTAGTCTGGCTTTTATTGTCGCTGTTGTTCTTATTATTCTTATGTACTCATTCCTCCTCTACCTCTTTGTGAAAATCAGAATTTTTTTTTATTTTTTCAAAATGCTATAATTTACAGTGTTCACATTGAGTCATGTGCATGTTCCACACCTATAATTTTTAGCAGACTGCACCTTTATTAACTAGTAATCATGTGAGTGTTCTATGCCTCTAATTTTAATATGGAATGTTTTCTATTTACACATTAATCAGGTGAGTGTTCTACACACCTCATTTTAATACAGAATGCACTCATATTACACATTATTCATGCATGGTATCTTGACAGTGCAGAGCCCTTCGGAAATACAGTGACTTACGCATCTTGCATTCCTTTAGGCACAATCTGTTAACAAAGTGGATTGTACTGGTTGTGTTGCCGCAGTTCAGGCTAAGTGCATTGTTGAAGTGTGCAAGGGCAATGCCCCATTTGGGAACCGAACCGGCAACCCCCTTTGTAATCACACTCCTTGTTCCCCGACCTCTATACTGCCCCACCACCCCAGTATTGTCTCACTTTTTTGTGTCTCTTTATAAACTTTTACTGCCAACAATAGTATTTCATGTGTTTGTCTTGAATATCACTCCAAGTTATCTCCCAACAAAAGACCACCCCTTTATATAGTTATAATATATAACTATGTATAAAATCTTTTATGAGCTGAGAGAAAATATCATTATCATACTTCATCTGGTTGTGATACTGTATCAGTTTATTATTATTTTTCTAGAATACGTCAGGATGTACAACTTTGCCAGAATTTTGTCGGAAAATCACAACATTCCGATGCTGTGAGAAAGGCCAGATTGTGAGTGTGAGCGCGCACTAATGTTGTGACAACTCGATAGGAAGCTTCTCCATCCACCGGTTTCTTGTTTAACACAATGTCAGCGTTGTGCGACCGGGAGCCTGTCAGCATCGTACAAAAACCCTTCGTCAACAATGACGCTGTGTTCCGCTTGGAACAGAAGATAATTCCACGGATTCCGAGCACCGGTGGTCGGAACGCGGACAGTGTGGAACATGTGGCATGAGGAAAACCATTATCGTTCTGCACAGTGCGGAAACAGACGTATTGTTTTCGGGGGTGACAGATGCATTGTTTGTTGTTTGGGTTTTTCAATTCAATATAATACAGACGGGCGACAAATTAAAGGAAAAACCTGAATAAATGACATTAAAAAAACATAACAAACGCAGATTGTTTCCATACAGGTACACTGCATGATACAATTAAGCAATTAACATCCTATCGTGCTCCGTGGCATGTATAAAAATGCTGAGCAGGCCCAGTTGACCTTGATTTTGGATCAAGATGGCAAGAGGAAAAAATCTGTGAAAGAGGGTTCATTATTGGGGAATGGATGGCAGGAGCTTCAGTTACAGACTGCTTGACTGGCTAGTGTTTCAGTAGGAACAGTGACTGAAGTGACATCTGCATTTAGATCTGTGGGAAAGACATCAGTAAATAGGGTCGGAAATTGTGGTTGAAAGCACACATTCGTTGACTGCAATGCTCATGCATTAGTGCGATACGTAAGGAAAAACAGAAGAGCAACTCTTCCACAGGTGACTGACAATGTCGATGCAGGACATGATCAGACTGTCAGCAAGATCAGTCCGTTGACAACTACATAGGGAGGGATATTATAGTAGGGTTGCAATTTGCTGGAACTTTTTTCACAAGTTAACTGGCACCTGCCGTGCCTAGCCTACTCTGAACGCACGTCCCTCTCATGAGATGCTCCTGATCTCTCTCTCTCTCTCTCTCTGAAACGGCTCCCTCCACAGTCCTACGCTGACTTTGACAGCCCAGCGCCCTTCAGCGACAGTGTTATCTGAAGATTTTTATCGTCGCGCCGCCCTTGGCGAGACCTTTCATGCGATTGTCGGTTCCAGCCCACCGCCACAAAAACAAAGCCGTAACCAGATCGATAAGGGTACCTTTTGTCTTTTCCCCCCCGGGTGACAGATTTGTTGTGCGAAGGGCCTCCTGGAAAGGGTTGCCATTCCGCTTCGCGCCTTTAAAAAAACGGCCTTGGACCGTAGCCTCTGGCCCGCACAGGTACGGAATATTCTCTCACCTGGGAATTATTTTATTTATTTTCCGTGCGGCGGCGGTGGCGGCTTTGCCCCTCTGGAGTCCCGGTCTGTGTTTTTGACGCGGCAGTTTCCACACCTGTGTGTTCCGGAAGGTTCCGCCACAACGTTCTGTTCTGACCGCGCACCTTCAACAAGGTTCCAGGGGGCCTGTGAAGAGCCAGACAAGTGGCCGAATTAAAATTACCGTTGCTGTTGCCAAGGTGATCCTCCATCCAGCACTCATATTGTACTTTGTATCATTATCATGATGTTGTAGCTTGTCATGCCTCCTAGTTTGAGGACTTGGCATAGGCTAGGTCAGAGAGTAAGGTTTACTGTGTGACTGGACTTAATGTGTTCATAGCTACTTCATTAACTGTTTCATAATGAGTATTGTACCTTATCGGACCTGTGTTTTGTAGTTGTTCCAGTGACCTTCGGCATGCACTTATTGTACGTCGTTTTGGATAAAAGCGTCTGCCAAATCAATGTAATGTTATGCTGCAGTTCAATAAAAAGTATTTTTTTATCCCTGAACTACAAATCAAGAAAAAACAACAACAAACAACCAAGTCATTATGAATCGCAAATGAACACAACCATGCTGAGAGACCTGAACTGAATGTCAAATTATACTGAATAACAACGAAAAAATCTAATTCTTCAGATGATTAGTTTGCTTTTAGCCCTGAAAGTTCTTTAAAAACTGTCTTTAAATGGGCACTTCATACAAAGATAGCTTTATTGTAGGCATCATGGCATAATGCAATTATATTTGCCCATATTTTGTTAAATGTATTCACAATATTTTTAATTGCAGTATATTTTGTGCACAGACAAATACTAAGGCTATAGTTTGTTGACTGTACTCAAGTTCTCTGAAAATTGCTTTTAGTTTGAATTTTGTAAAAAGTACCGCTCAGATCAGTATGACCGAGGTAATACTTTATGACAAAAATATCCAACACACGAGTAGTGTTGTAGTTTTGTGTCTCCAAAAAGATTGCTATCGAGGAAAAGCAAATACACAGCATATCAGGACTGTTCCTGCAATACAAGCAGGCAGCGACAGTTCCAACACAACTCTATCAAAGAGCAAAATCAAAGCAGCACCGTTCAGTATTTAAAATGAAATATGTCATAATGTTTATTACAGTTACACATCTGGAGGAATATTCCAGCATTCACAGAGAATACGGGATGGGATTCTGGCTATTTCTGCCAGAACTGGCGCTGTGAATATCAAACGTCAGGAAGAGCAGGGTCCAAATCACAGGGCACAACATTAGTTTCACACGTGCGGAAAACTGGAGGCGAGAGAGAGTAGGAGAGAGAGAGTAGGGGGGGACAGAGACAGTAGGGGAGAGCGAGAGAGAGAGACAGAGAGAGTAGGAGAGAGAGTAGGGGGGGGAGACAGAGACAGTAGGGGAGAGAGAGAGAGAGAGAGACAGAGAAAGTAGGGGAGAGAGAGTAGGGGGAGAGACAGAGACAGTAGGGGAGAGAGAGAGAGAGAAAGACAGAGAGAGTAGGGGAGAGAGAGTAGAGAGAGAGACAGAGACAGTAGGGGAGAGCGAGAGAGAGAGACAGAGACAGTAGGGGAGAGCGAGAGAGAGAGACAGAGAGAGTAGAGAGAGAGAGTAGGAGAGAAAGAGAGCGAAAAAGCTGACATACAATTAGCCTTTGTAATCTCATTTAGATAATAAGAGATTTTAGCTTTATGGTGGCGTGGTTAAATTGCTATCAATTACGGTATAACTGCCAACTTTCGGTCAGGGTGAATCATGAGAGAGAACGAGGTGAAAATGTTAAGCACAATATTATTCACGTGGCCTATAATTTGGCCTTTTCCCCCCCATTAATCTATTGAAAGCAGGGTAATTCTGCTCTGCATAGGAAGAATAGGGCCACTCCCGCTCCCACAGTGTTCGTTGTGAGAGACGGGTGTTTTAGAACATCGCACTTTTCAATCGCGAAAAAATCGCAAACGAAGAGCTTCCCCCTCTCTCTGCCACGTGCGCTGTGATTAGAATGCACTTAGCTTTTTATACATCTGACTCCATGAATGAAGAGCGGGAGACCATTTTCATTGGCTCAGCTCCGGCGATGCTCTAATCCCAGTGTGTACCCGCTACGGTTCCTTTCTATACCAACGTGCCAAGGCCGACGTTCACAATTCTACATCTTGGCCTGCCTTCGGAATACATGTGAGTAAGCAATTCCACTGTTTTGGGTTAAGTCCTGGAAACAGGAATAATCAGGATTTATTTATTTATCTGTCTGTTTGTTTACATTTCCCTCCTCACACACATAACAAACAAATGATAAATCGATATTTTGTCAATTCAATCCTGTTCCTGGAGGTCTACCATCCTGTAAGTTCTCATTTCAACCCCAATTTGGCACACCTGACTTCACTACTTAGCAGCTCAACGAGATCTCTGGCTGTCGAATGAGGTGTGCTTTGTTCAGGTTGTAGTGAAAACCTACAGGACGGTAGAGCTCCAGAGACAGGGTTGGGTATCCCCTGTGCTACAGATTCTCCACATCAATCTGGAACTCCAGTCTACGAGAGCCTCAATGTCTGTTTTTCTTTCCTTCTTTTTTTTTTTTTTTTTTTACATCTGTGGTTTTCACTTGATCGTCTGCCAATTGCGGTATTGGAAACCAAGTATATGAACTGTTTAGGCAATAAATTAACTCAATTAAGTGCTTAAGAGATGAAACGCATCAAACACCAGCAGACATTCAGGCCCTGAATTGGAGTTTGAGATCCCTGCTCTACACACTGATGACCTGTCATTCCTTAAATCACCGATGTTGTTCACTACCTCATATTAAACCCTAATTTCCCTCAGTGTTTATTTAGCATATAGTAAATTAATGTGAACGCAAATGTGAAATCCACTTGAATTTTGAAAATGTGCAATGCTGCCAAATTAATAATTCAGGTATAGCCAGGTGCATATTAGGAGTCCTGAAAATTACAAGCAAGAAAGTGAATTTGATAAATATTTATGATATGTATTATGAGAAGACAGCAGATGCAATCAGGTTAATCGGGGCTGCCTCATCGCATGAGTTTCAGGATCAGGAAAGTAGTTTGTGTCACCACCCCAGAAATTCAAACATTTGCCGTCGTAAAAGTGGTTTTGCCAGCTGGTCCCTGACATCGGCCTGTAAGCATGGATGGACAGGCTAAACTCTCTCGATCCAAAATGCCTCCCAGATAAAGGTATCTACAGACTACATTCAAAATGGCGGAGGCATAGGTTTCTTTGCAGGCAGAGCAAAGGTATATAAAACATCCAAAACAGAGGCAAGAAATACTACATATTGCATATGAAATATTACTCATATTACGTATGAAATGCATACATCATATATGAAATGCATGAATGTGAAATACTCCCCGTCCCTGTCTGCTTGGTTTTAAAACCGAAAACATAGCTCCAGGACACACTGTTCCTTCTCTGTTCTCTGAACTCCTGTTGTGTGTAAGAGTAGCTGTTTGAGGATAGGTTAAATAAGCCCTTGTGCTCTTTTCACAGATAAATAAACTCCTCATCTTACACTTCTGCCCAGTGTGTACTTTTCGGTTTGGTGCTTGTGATGCAGCTGTGGTTTTTTGTTTTGTTTGGTCTTGTTTTGTTTTTTTGCAGATACGTTACCTCATCTGGGGATGATTTTTTAAAATCATCTTTAACAGGCTCACACTGCCTTTGAAAACTGACACTGAGCAAAAAAATCAAGGGGGTAGAATTCACACAAATCTGCGAGCGTTTCTCCTGGTCTTAACGGTCTCTGACGTTAATGGAATTGATGTGGTGACAATTAACAGGCTATCATTATGCTATCATGACTCTGAGCTGAACGACTTTCTGACTTTCCTTAATAAATAGAATAAGATTATTCTGATATATATATATGTATGTGTGTGTGTGTGTGTGTGTGTGTGTGAGAGAGAGTGTGTGAGTGTGTGTGTGTGTGTATCATAAGTAGATGGATCTTTTTGGGTAATAATGTACTTTGTTTCAATATGTTTTCCAGTCTATTCCATTTTCCTACACGATGCGATAGCCAGACGGCATCCTCCTCCTGGTCCATCTACACTGTAAATACTGGAGCACATTCTGCATTTTGACCGTTCCACATATTTTGCGAGGTTTTTACATTTGCATTTTGACCTAATGAGCCGTTGTTCGGTTACCCCGGCAAGGACAGGACAAAACGGTGAGGGGAGATGACAAGAGAAACACGCGGTATGGAATAAATTAGCAGAACAATAAAAAATTTTTTAAAAAACGAGAAACAGAATAAAAGAGCAAAGTGAAGCAGACTCCGTCCTTCCAACTATGAAAGTCCAAGGTGATGAGGTCATACATTTAAGAGAATGTCACAGGCCCTGTTTCTCACTCAGTTGTGATTGAGGCAGTGGATGGAATATAGGACATTAAGGGGATGGAATATAGCAGATTCAGTGGATGGAATTAAAGATATTCTGCAAGAAACCTTTGCTTAAATACATTTTTTTCCATATCCATACAGATAATTTTGTTTACACACACAGCATGTGAAGGATCGCCTACATCCACCAGTTTTTGAGAAGACTAAAGGAACACAACACTAACCCTCAGACATTATTCAGGCCTTTTTGTTTGTTACATTGAAATGTTTTGCACTTCAAAAGTAAATTAAAAATATTTCTTAATTATTGTTCTTTATTTAACATTCACAGCGACACATTGAGGTGGGACCCTCATTTACAGTAATGTCTGAGGCACAATAAAACCAAAAAAAGAATAAAAAATATCAAATTAGAAAAGAAAGATGAAATAATTACAATATCAATTGAAACTGTTACATTCCAGATAAACAAGAATGAAAAATTGAAAACATTGGATATGTTCCCAGCGTTTCATTTGATTTATGTTTTCATTACTTTTTTTTCATTGTATTTTTGACTTCTCTGTCTCTAAAGGAAGAGCATTAGGTTTCCCTGTTTCCTAGCATCGAGACCGAGGTGAATGAGAAGGTGCCATAGGCTGAAAGACCTGCGGTTGGAGCCCTGTCACGCCTATGACGGAACACAAAGAGGTGCATTGTGGGACTCGCCCCGCGACGAGCACACCCCGTGTGTGCAGCCCAAACAAACCCAAAGCTGTGGCATGCTTCGGCGTAGCGTAGCGTAGCATAGGCTAGCAGACCGGCGTTACCTCGTCTCTCTCCCACAGAGAGACGCACGCAAACAGGCACCTGCTCCGTGCGCTGGCAGACGCCCTCTCGCGATTTTCCGCCGCCCTGCTCGCAGAGGTGTTTGAACGAAAGCTGACTTTTCAAAGCCTGTTTCCCCACCACGCCGTCTTCCCGCTTCTGAGTGGGTTACGCATTGCGAAGTTGCCGCAGCAACCAGCCTGTTTTTCAGTTACGGCAAATTTTTTTTCCCCCCTCTGTCTCACCAGTGCCCTTTCAAAAATATTGAGTTGTATTCAGCTTCTCCAATAAATATGTTAATGGTCTCATATCCCTATACACCCTTCAACCAAAACAGAGCGATCTGAGGAGATTTGACCGATGTTTTGTAGTTTTCGGGTGACGATGCCTTTTGAAGTAGGAGCAGGTAGGGCCAGACGGCTGGCTGGCTGGCTGTGCGGCTGGTGCAGGGGCTTGTGGGTAATGTCTCTGGCATGGGAGAGGTGGCTGTGGGAAGGGCTGTGTTGAAGAGAGCAGCGTGGGAAAAATCAATAACGCTCCGACTCCAGACACATCCCTGTCTACAGGAGAGACAATCAGCTGCTCCAGACTCAAGTGCTCGCTCTCCTTCACTCTCTCTCTCTCTCTCTCCCCCCTCACCCTTTTTCTCTCCGACTCTCTCTCCTCCCTCTCTCTGCTCTATTCTCCCCTCTATATCTCTCTCTCTCTGCTCTCTATTTTCCTCTCTCTCCCCCTCTCTCAACCTTTCTCTCTCTAACTCTCTCTCTCCGCTTTAGTCCTCTCCCTCTCTCTCGGGCTCGTCCCCCCTCACATCACTGCTAACGGGTAAGATGGGGGCAGCCTCGTCCAGCAGTGACCTTGGTGTCCCCTTGTCGTGGGACTAAAAGCCATGTGTTAACGTATCTGATTGACACAGAGATGAAGTGAGGATGCTAATGGGGATGTGGTGCCATGCGGGAGTTGCAGGTTTGATACCTAGATGGGGCACTGCCACTGCAGAATGGAGCAAGGTGCTCAACCTGACCTGCATGAAGAAAGATGGAGTTCACTGAGTGTAAAATAAAAAGTTAAAAACTTTAAAACTTTATGGCTTTAAAAACCATTCCGTACTTTTGGAATTTTATTTAGGTACTCAAGGTTATATTTTAGAATGTGCACAGTTTTGTTATGCATTCTTAACTTGGGCATCGACAAATTCCATAGTATGTAGGTATTTTTTGTTGTTATCCCTTCACATTTTCAAAGGTGGGTGGGGGGTGTTTGGGGGCGGGGGGGCAGGGGTGCAGGGGGCTTTTGTTAGTCATTGGAAGGCCTCTTTAGCCATAGTGCAAATGTCCCGAAAACCAGTCTGCCTCTCCGGCCACTCGAAGCGAGTCGCTAACACACACATCGCCTGTCCCCCATTCAGTCCGATTGTCTCCCCGGCTCGCAGAAAACAAATCGCTCAATTTAATCAGCTCAGGCAGTTCACAGACGAGGATTGGTCCAATTAAACTGGCCCGGGGGCACTGCTTGGGTAAAAAAGAAAACTTTTCATTTGTTCAGCAGTGCGCTGTGTGCGCTTCTGATTTTTAAAAAGCCGCTTTGCCATGAGTAGACGTCCGCTCTAATAAGGATGGATTTTTTTTTTTTTATTATTAAAAGAGGAGGTTTTTGTCCGGTTGGGCGGTATGAAAAGACATGAATGGCTTTCTTAATTGTCGGCGAGCCCTGCCGCTGGCTAAACCGAGTAATAACCTTTTTTTTTCCCGCTCACTGGCGGACCCGCTTCAAAAGGGGCTTTGCCGGGCATTGTGCGACGACATTCCGTCTCTGGAATCCCATTTCCATCCGTGCTCGATTGAAACCGCTGTACAGTAAATAAAAAAGGGGGGGAAGTTTGGGGGGGGGGGGGGGGGGGGGGGGGGGTGCGAGGCCGGGCCTTAGGAGAACCAAGCGTGATTTTTGTTTTTTTGGGGTTTTTTTACATCACAGGGTGACCCGTTCCACCCGCCACTTCCCTCTCGAAATGAACGCGGCAGCGTGTTTGGCTGTTGGGCTTTTTTTTTTTTGTTTTGGTTTTTTTTTCGGCGATAGTTGTCCATTGCCAATAGGTTAATTGAGGTCTCCCCGTTTGTTCCCGCGATCGCTCCGTGGGATTTCGCCGTCCTGACAAAGATTGTTATCAGCGCCGGAAAACGCTCTTTCTTCAGATAAATTATTCCTGGGGGGGGGGGGGGGGGGGGGGGGTAGCGCTTTAGGGGAACAGCAACAAAAAAATAATAATAAATTACCTCATTACATCTACGCATTAGAGGTTATTCACAAATACAGGCCGTCTTGTTTATATTATTAAACATCAGACAACGCTAGAAATGGAACTCAGCCCATAATTTCTGTGAGAAACAAAAGAAACTAAAACACATTTGCAAAAACACAGCGCTGCTCCACTGAATTGCTAAGCCTCCTTGAATATAACGGACTGATTGATTTGACATTCACGAGCCGACTGGATTAGCATGATGACATCACACTGTCAGAAGTGCATTTAGGGACTGCTCCAGCCACCCCTGCTCAGGAGCGTGTTACCCCAGGCCACTGGATGTTATTAACACTACCACTCTTTTTCTTAACTTAAGGTCATGCACACAGGATACAAGATACTGATACTTCTGGTGTCATCTCGAGTCGCCATGACAACATACACCTGTGAGCTCTAGCGCTATCTCAGTGCTAACCGTCAGCACACTCCCCAGGAGCAGGACACCTCATTCTGGGTACAGAATGTGAAAGCAAATGTGAAAAAAGCAACATCAAGGCAGTGTCACTGCAAATCAACTTTGACGGTGTTAAAATGAGTCCAATGGGGACCGTGTGTGCACTCTATCAATGTTAAAAAAGCACCACCAGTGTGTATGTTAACATTTCTTTGCCACTTAAAACAGTACCTAATCAATTTGCCAACTGATAATAGACACATGAATTTTTTTAGATTTTTGTTTTCTGATTTTTATCAGCCAAACTGTTGGTGGAATGGGTGTGTAAGAGTTTATGTTTTCCCTAAAGAACACAGAAGCACAGTAATATCTTCAGCACTGCTTCAGCTGCACCAGAGTTTATTCGAGTCTACACTAGATGACAGGTGCTCCCCTAACTGTAAAACGTTCTCTCAGAGTTGATGTTACGCCGAGCCTTTTCTGGGGTGTTTGTACAGCGTTTTCGGGACGGACGCTAGCCCCCGCAGGTCGGCTCGTTCCCCCCACCCCCCCCCAAAGAAAACGGCCGAGCCGCGAGCAGGAATTCGGAGCACATCCCTCCCTGCCCCATTCAGGCTTGCGTCTCTCAGGGGGAGCTGTGAATGGGTATTATATTCTAAGTGCTCCCTCTCCACAGCCGCGCTCTGATTGGCCCATCGGTACGAGAAACATGCGCGTGCTTTTTAACCCCCTTGCGCTTAGCGAATCACACGCCCCCCCCTCCTGGGCCGGCCTGTGCGCAAGCTGGGCTTGACTCATGTTTGCCCTGTGGGGGGGGGGGGGGGGGGGGTAACAGCGAAAAAAAAACTGCTGGAATGGGATCCCTGTCACATCCGCACCGGCACCCATTTTAAACTAGAACTGAGTGAGGACACGAACGTGCAAACGTTTCCTGGCACCTAGACCTTCAACTGCTCTGCTGCCCCTCTGTGGGAAAAGTTTTTTTTCCTGCGCTTCAAAATAATTCAAAAGGTCACGAGCTGGCCAATAGCCATGCACAACAGAATTAGGGAGAGAGGAAGGCTTTGATAAGGAAGTAGGCCCTGAGACCTCCAACATCCCAGAAACCAGTGCCTGTAAACAAGTAGCCTCACGCATTTTTTTTTAAAACTCTTTGTTCTTCTACTAATTTTGAATGCCCAAATTATGACTGTTGGCCAATAATCTCTGCAACATCTTTCATCGCCATGGTGAAAATCAACTCTCATGAAAGTACATTTTACGCCAACGGAGTAAATTTGTATTTCTTGTGGACTCATACATGAATACTTTTAACACGTAACACTGAACTGAACGTGAAAATGTGCTTGAGGCAAGGGAAACTCATTTTAAAGATAAGGATACTGTATTGACACGTCAAATTTTTTGCTTGACAGAGGACAGGTACTAGCAAGTGTTCTGGCATTGATTTTTAAGCCTTAAAAGATAATGACAAGTACTGTAGCTGAGAGAATGAAAGTCAATGTGCATACACTTTTTTTTTATTTAGCAGGAGTTCTTTCACCCAACGTCATTAGGAGTAAATCATCAGTATTTTAGCAATGCCATATCTTGTCACGCAGTATATTATGAGTACCATGCTCTGGGTGATTGTGTTAATGTCTGCCAATTTAAAAAATACATTTTCTCCAAAGTATTTCGATCGATACTTCCTCTCCAAAAGACCTTCAGAGGCCATTGGCCTGTTAGATTTTGGAACATGGATTCTGTTCATATTCATAAAGAGCTGTAGAAGTGGCTTGAGATCTTTACCTGCACTGCAGGACTGACTTACCTCCGCAGATCTCTTACCTGTTGGGCTTACCTGGCCTTAGCATACCTGGAGAAATCTTTCTTGACTTTCCTAATGTATACTGGCATAATGCCATTTTTTAAATCTTAAATATGATTTTACACCCTCAGTTATTCTCAGGGAAGTTCTTTTTTTTCTCTATAAAGTCAAAAGTTGAAGTTGTAATAGATCATTACCCATATCCTGGGAAAAAAATGGTTCTAAAATGAAGTGCAACTCTATTCCCAACTGGATCTGCCAAAATTAGCATTAAGCTCAAAAAGTATTTTAAGCTTTATTTCACCTGACAACCCCAGCTGAGGAGAATGGCAGCATGAAAGAATCATGAGACAGAATCACAAATCATTTCCCCCCCAAAATTTCAGAAATGCATGAATTAAACAGATTTTTCTTTTTTCTTGTCGAATGGCAGATGGTGTAATGTGAACTCCGCTGAACACACATCCCTGCTTTTTCCAAACCCACTTCCCAGCCCAATGTGCATTGGCACGCATCGACGTATCTGACACAACTGACTGCCCATACAAGCTGGCTCGTACGAGCAAGACCACCAACGACGCCATTTTGCCTCAGAATTCATTAAAATGAAACAGATGAAACCCAAATATTATCAATGAATGCGGCATGTTGTCTTTTTTCAGCTATCGTTTCAGGCTTTGTAAGGCAGTGCAGATCTATTCAACATCTTGCTTCAAAGCTTTGGTCCTACTGTTTGGATTGAAATGATGCTCCTAAAAAAAAATGTGTTTTTATACAGTGACTTAATTTCAAAAATCATGTTTTTAAAAGAAACACAGAAACAACTTTGAGTATGGCCAAATAAATATTATTTTTTTGTGTTTGTTCCTGTGTAAAATACTCTTTGCCACGATACAGATTTATTTTGGCTTGATCCTCAAAGCTCAGGTTGCACTAGCTGAAGTGCTTTGCTGCCGGTTCGCAGAGGAAACCCAATTTCCCGTGGTGTCTGTCGGTTGGTCGTTTGGTGTCGAAGGGCTGCCACTTCCATGGAAACACTGACTGGTAGCTACACTGGACAAAATAATGCCCCAAAGACAAACACAACAAAATTGTCAGCGTTTATCGACTCTGTCGTAGCTCATTTTACACTGATAGAATATATTTTACACTGATAGAGTACGTTTCCTGTCCCTTACGGTCTCCTTAAAACACTGTTAGTGTTGATTTAAGACCATACGTTTTACTGTGTACCGTTCAAGTGGCCATTTCTGAATTTAAAAAAAATGATAATTTTCTCTCTCTCTCTCTGTTGAAACCTGGAATCAAATTCACATTTGTAACATCTGCTACACGGAGTTGTCTATCAAACGTTCCCCCGCCATTTTACAAAGCGTTTTTTTTTCCCCGAGTTCAGCTACGGAAGCAGCCGGTTTAAGTACATGCAAAATAAATTAGCGGAGCTGCTCAAACGTATGGAAAAGCCATCGGCCTCGAAACCGCGTTTCTAACGAGCGGCACAACTGCACACGATATCGTTTTCAGCGCTCGGAGAGACTCGAGTCCAAACAATTAGCGCAGGTTATGGCAGAGGTGGGCAACAGGGGCCGTATCCGTTTCTGGTTTTCAAGCCAACTTCTGGCCTTAATCACCTAATGATCCCTAACATTTATGCCTTCTGACGTTTTAGCTGCATTTCTTCATGAGTGCGTGAATGGCAGCTGAAGACTGCTCTTGTGTTCCTGTATTAAACGTTTCACTGATCTAATCTGTGAGTGAGCCAGTGTTGGTGTAAACAGCCAATTAGCTCATTTAGCCTGGGTAATTGGTGGAAAGAAACTGGTTAACACACCAGCCCACCAGGACTGGAATTGCCCACCACTGGGTTATAGCATGAAACTGTAATCTTCTTTGTCCTCATAGCTGGTTGGACTGGTACAGGGAGGATAGATATCTTCCCATCATTTTTAAAATTCTCGAAAGTTTGTTCAAATGTCCTTGTTTTACAGGGATGCGCCCCATTTTGATCTTGAAATTGCAAATCACAAGCAAACCAATAAGCAAGTTGTAAGCATTTAACTACCTCTCAGTCGAGATATTTTAAACCGGGAAGATCCAGTGAAAATAGCTTAAGTCACAACTTTCGCATAATCTTGATTTTCACTCTCATCTGATGACCAAAACAGAATGCACAGACAGACGCACAAACACGCACGCACGCACGCACGCACGCGCTCGCACGCACGCACGCACGCACACACACTTAGCAGGGCGTTTCCCTGTTGTGTTCCACTGGTGTGATTGGCAGGGTGCCTTGCTTCAAAGAGAAAGGAGGAGTTGTCTAAACGTTACTTCAGAGTTAAGGGGGTGGAGGACCACAATGGGTCATCCGTCCTAATTGTCAAAGAGACGTTTCTTGTGGGGGGGGGGTGGGGGGGGGGGGGGGGGTGTTTGGAGGGGCAGGGGGGGGGGGGGGGGGTTTGCAGGGGGGGGGGTTGTTTTGGATGGGCAGAGGGGGGGGGGGGTGTGTGTTTGGAGGGGCAGGGGGCGGGCAAGCTCAATTTTGATTTATGTTACTGGACATTTTCCTGGGGAAGCTGAGAAAAGGGAAGAGGGTTTTCCCAATGGCGGGAGCGTTCCGCGTTCATCCGAAATCGGGACGTCACAGTTTTCCCACATTCCGTGTCAATTCCCAAATGTGCTCAAATGGTAAGGACCACTTACAGTAGAGATAAACTCAACTCCAGGCAAATCTCACAGGAATTGCACGGCATGGCTGGCTAACAAATTTTAAAGAGATTCATTATCAGGACTTCAGTAATTTTGTGAAAAACAATGTTGTCATGCATGCATATTCCAGCATGTTTATTTCAGAATTATGTTCGTTTCCTTTATTCCTAATTTCTGAGGCCCATGTTGTGTTGATTAGTTCTTATGTGGGGAATCCCTGTAACAGACACACATGGCACTCGCTATGCTTCAGAAAGCATGTGCCGAGATGGGTGAGACCCATTCAGTCCCTGAGAAATGCTTAGATTGTGGATATAGGCATTTTCCTTCCAGAATTTACTGTCTGATGTTATATTAATGTGAGCCTACTGGGAGTAACATGCGCATCTTAAACTGCATACTGATTTTATAACGTTTGTGCATAATAAACTGAAAACGCCAACTATCTTTAAGACAATGTGTCATAGAACATTATTATTATTATTATTATTTTTTGTTGGTGGACATGTATACTGTTTGTATAATTTCTAAAATTGAATTAAATGTAGGAATTAGGATTTTCAAGATTCAGGATAAAGAAAAAAATACATCTGCGAGCATTTGAAATGCTGTGCGAAAATGATAATGATATTTGGTAATGTTCTCGTGAAGCCAGCTTTATATTTTTGTTTTGTAGAAACGACTGCAGTCAGCATTGAGCACCAATACAATAGAGCTAAACAACTATGCTGGGGTCTATTAAAATTCTTGTGTCAAACATCAAGGTCAATTATTCAGGGTCATGACACAGAAGAAATTCCGTTTGATTGGTTGTGGTCTGCTTGACTGAACAGAGAGAAATGGTTGTCTGCAGAAGATAAAGAGAACAAAAAGATCCCCCCCCCCCCCCCCCCCCCACAAATGAAACCAGTCATCAAATCAAATGTCTATCTTTGTCTGGTTTATGAAATGCTAACACATAATCATTTACACATAATCGCTAAAAAATTCCTGACGTTAAATCGACTCTAAAGAATTAAATGAACTCTCGGGCAATGTTTATCGCACAGCGTCCAAAAGCAACAACATGCATTGTAACGCAGTTAAAGGTACACTGCTGGAGTTGATTTACACTGAACATTGTGCTGTTATTTTGAGCTCAGATATTTGGTCCTTTCATAAGGATAAGGCACACGACACTGAAAACAGAATTCCCTGGCACGATGCATTAAAAATATTGGTCAATATTCTCAGATTCCCAAAACTCCAAACCCAACCGAAGCTGTTTTGCCTGAGTTCTCTAAGTATAAGGAGAATTCCAGCTTCCTCAGCCTTTTCCAGTTTAAGCGAGAGAAAGTTTGGAATCTTATGATCGACCCAGCCTGCCTATGCAATCTTTGCCCAGAAAATTATTCCAAATCTCCTCACATGGACAGTGTGGCCATGTTGGTGTTTCAGTTAAAACAGCATTGCTTCTGAACTGTACCTGGCTCTCCATCTGTCCCTGACACACCCTGAGCTCCGCATTTGGGTGCGAGATGCTTTTTTTTCTTTTTTTTTTTTGGCGGGAAAATGTCACATCTGCTAATGATCCTCTAGCGTCTGCCTCCCTCTGGGAAAAGCTGAAATTCAGCATTACAACATCACAAAAAAAAAAGGTGCCGTTTGTGTCGCACACAGAACACGATGAAATATTAATCGCAACCGTTCAGCAGTTCACGACAGCTGTGAGAAAATATTTCTTGATTTCTTTTAAAAAAATTTTTTTTTTTTTTATTGAAAGATTTAAATTGAAAGATTTTCTTCCGCATTATTGCTCCCAGTTTGGAAAGCTCAAATCCCCCCTCTGCTGTTCCAGGGAGGGGAGCGTGTCCCGCTGCCCTCTGAAAGGTGCTGCGTCTAAATGCTGCGTCTTTTCACGCCCGCGAGCCGCTAAAAATCAAAAAGAACCGCGACTGCATGAACCCCACAGGCTAGTGAAGCGCTGCTACAGTGAGCTTTCATTTATAACCATTTATAACTGCCGTTTATAACTGCCGTTTATAACTGCCGTTTCAACCGCCTCCTGGTCCCGCCATACAAACCACGACTCAACATTCCACACCAATGTCAGAGATGGTGAAAACTAAAATGCAGGCAGATTGAAATGCAAATGTAGTAATTTAGAGACATGCGATTATAAATTCAAAAATATATTTTGGCCATCGTTTGAAACAGCCCTGTATAGTAATTAGAGGAGAGGAAATGCAGCCTACAGTAATCAGGCTTGCAGGACTTGGTGGCCAGTGTCAGTTCAGAGAAGACACGACTACTGGACACATGGAAATGCGCTACACGCCTGACTGCTCCGCACTACATTTCCCATGGGGCCGTTCCTTCCTGCATCATCCAATCAAAGGCAAAATGTCTAAAACAGATAATTATCCCACTCTGTGCAAGGCTGTTCAAGTGCCACGCGCATCTCAAAGCTGAGGGGAAAAACAGAAGTGAGGAAATTAATTTTCAACAAGTGCGGTGAACAGATTACACGCACGCACATGCATTTCATAGAGAAGATGGCTTTGCAGGCCTTTGCTGTATTGAACATTATTGGATTTCTCCTAGACATCTCTGACCCTCCATGAGAAAGCGTGGTTTTTAATTTACAGAATCTGATGTATAAATAAGTTTTTTTTTTTTTTTAAATAAATATATATATATAATCCAAGTAATATCACAGGCTCTCTTTGCTGTTACTCAGTTTTATAAGACGTTCCGGATACTACAGCAGCAACATATATGGCCCTCCCATTTTATCACCTGTTATTTCTGCAGCATAAGCATTTCTCTCATTACTTTGCGATGACTGATCTTTCAGCAGGAGGCAGAAAGCAAAATGAATTGCACAGAATGAGCTACGCGATAAAACAACACATTCTGCACACGTCTACATACAGTAATGGTCTGCTAGCCTTGCAATGGAAAATATGTTACAGAGTGTAACCAGGATGGGTGTATCGGCAACATTCATTTAAAGAGTTTCGGGACTGGAAAGCATAGCTCAAAAGAACTTTAAGGGTAATTGCACGCGTGATTGGACCTGACATCTCACGGAACACACAGCGGCCAATCAAACGTCTGCAAGCAAATTCTGTGCAAGAGCAAAAGGACACACCTTTACTCTCAATGGGTTTAATAACTCACTGCATAGCAAGCATTGCTTGCTTTTTGATGTCTGCCCTATTGGAGGGGGCAGCACGTTTGTGATTGGTCAAGACTTCCTTATTGGAATCTGGGGGGTCGTTGCCATTTTGACGGGAACGTCACTTGTAATGTGTGGGAACATTCTTCTGGTATTATTAACTGCGCTTGTTTGTGACCGTGAAAAGGAACATTTATGGTTTATGACGGTTCAAATATAACAAAAATGCTGATAAACATAATATTTATTTCCCTTTACATTTATGGTCAGTATTATTTTTCTTTTATTATGCCAGCTGGAAAATGTTATGGTTTTCCACTGCAATTTTGATGGTGATATAACAGCTGTGACACATAAATTCCCCCCACCCCCCATCACCATTTGCTGGCTATGGGTTTGATGTCTTCTACACTTCACTGCAACAGGGCTGCAAGTTCATTTCTTAGGACACAAATGATTATCTTTCTCATAAAAGAGAGAAAAAGCTTTAGATGACAGCATTGCTTTTCATTTGCAGTTTAATATACAAAAGAGTTTGTGGATAACCCCCAAAGCAGTAGGTAAGTTGCAGTTGTTTCAGTAATTAGCAAAATGTACATTGAAACTCATGTTGAGGAACATAAAAGTGTGATTTGTCAAAATAACTTACCCTGTCCAGCTGGGTGCTTGAATGCTAATCAAGACAACAACATGAGCTATGGCTACGTTTAGCCATGTTAGCTACAATGAGACCAAGCAGGAAGTAGATCCCACAACAGCTGAATTGCAAGTGTAATGTTTCCAATCCATTTTAGTAGGAAGAACAACCACCTTAATAATATCTACACTATGTAGCTGTGATACTGAGGAAAGGAATCTTGAATACTGAGGAAAACTGTCCATCCCTGTTCCTCCAGATCTATGTTCCTGTAGGTGTTCACAACAACCCAAACAAAGCACGCCTCATACAACAGCTAGAAGTTCTCTTCAAGCTGCTAATTAGTAGAATCGGGTGTGCCAAATTAGGCTTGGATTTAAAACCTATGGGATGGTAGAGCTCCAGGAACAGGGAACATGGACCAGAAGACACCCCACCCTGTACCCTTCTCACGTTGAAGTTCTGAAGCTAAGCAGATGTTAGTCAGGTAGTAGTTAGATGGGAGACCTGTTGAGAAGACTAGGTTTCAGTGGTGCACTTTTTAAGACCAAAACAAACATAATTCCATTCCCCCAGCAGAGTGATGGGAACACTGTGCTGTAGGAGGTGCAGGTGCAGTCCTTTGGATAAGACATTAACTCAACATTGCTTCTGGAGATCTACCGTCCCATATGTTTGCACTCCAAGCCCAGTTTGGCACACCTGATTCTACTGACTCTACACCTCAACGATACTCTATCCCTTGAATGAGGTTATGCTTTGTTAGGGCTGGAGTGAAAACCTACAGGATGGTAGGTCTCCAGGAACAGGGTTGAGCAGCCCGGATTTAAACTGGGGTCCCGACTCACTGCGGTCACAAAAGATTACACGGCACAAAGCGAAAGAGTAGGGGTATTAACCCAGGTGTCCCCGGCCAACCCATTCACTCTGATTGGCTAGAAGTGCGAGGATTGTGTAGACACTTTTATTCTCCCCAGAACATCACTGCAAAGGAGGTGAAAGGTGAAAAGAAAAAGGATTCCTGTGTGCACCGTGACTTCACATGCAGAAAGAGCACAAATGCAGAAAAAAAAGAAAGAAAAAAGAAAAGAAAAAAAGCCATCTGATTTTTTTTCTGCGAGCAGAGCCACAGGGAAGGCCGTTGCTCACAGCAAGGCTGAGCGCTCTTCGCTGCCCTACAAGAAAAAAAAGCGATCTGTTCAGTTCTGCTGATGTTTTATTTGTTTAGCGCTTTCTACAGAAAGAAAAAAATATATATAGAAAAATTGGGAAAGTGTGGTTTTTAAAAAAAATATAAAAAAACTTCCCAAGAGGAAGAGAAAACACTCACAGTGTTGCAGAAATAAAAATCTGCCCAGATGGAATAAATCTCAGGAGGAACCTAGGAATAGAGGCACTGGCTGGCATGGCATCAATAGTTAAAGACCAGCGAAATGGTAATATGGGGGTGATAAAGAATTTATTAGAGCAAATAATCAGAGAGATGGGGTATACCGCAGCCTGAGATATTGACCTCGCTGGTAAAACCGATGGCCCAGGAAAATAAGTGTACGTTAGTACGCAGGTCAATAGAGAGAAGCATTGAAGAATATGAACATGAGCATTGAAGAATAAGAATATGTCTAGGCCTACAGGTTGTGTTAATGGCTTGGACTTGAACCAGGAGAAGGACCCCAGGGCTGGAGCGGTCTGTGAACTCAGGGTGGGGGTGTATGTGTGTGTGTGTGTGTGTGTGTATAAGGAGGGGGTGGCAGAGCCCCCAGGGAAGGGACAGGAAATGGAGATGGTTTAAAAATGGCATAATTACGATGTTAAGCACTTTGCATGCAGGGGCCTGAGCGTAATACAGAAAAGCTCCAGGGTGCCGTGCCTATGCCAGCTCTTCTTACAGGATTCGTAGAAAGAGGGCGTCCACAGCCATGCGAGCGATCCTGGACTGACAGCGCTCCAACACGGCACAGAAGCAGCAAACCTGAGCCTCCGCACGCAGTGACAGGGCTACGGCACAGTCAGCTCACCTGGTGCTGTAGCTCAATGGACCCGAGTCACCCATCCAACGCATCTTTAACACCTGATCGAAAACGACATATCTTAAGCCTGCACTTTTAACCTTCATTCACACAGGGAGGTCCCACTGAGATCAGGGTCTCTTTTTCAGAGAAGTCCTGGCTGCCACGGACGTGTAAACATTAGAAGAGGGAATTGAAGCGGTACAGGTACAGTACAGGTACAGGTAGGATAGGTAACATGCAGGTGTACGTTATTCATGGTGCACCACGGCGCTGTGTGTACAGCTTACACAGCTCTGCACTGCTGCCTGCACTATAAATAATGAAGGGCAAGTCACAACGGGACATCTGAATTATTAACCTCCATTTACTACTTGCAAAGGAAATGAACAATATGCAGGAATTTTCCTGCTGAAGATCCAACGCAGACTTGCCCAGCTTTCATTCATTGGCAGCTGGCAGCAAAAATAACCTATTTGAAGTGTTTGTGGCAATGACACCTGGGTAGCAGAGAAATAAGTCCAAAGATTAAAAAAAAAAATAAATACAAAAAAAAGGAGAACAGAATTTGGTCAAAACTGTTAACTGTGAAATTCAGCTCTCTTTTAAACTTTTAAAAATTTATTTTACATTAAAATTAAATTTTACAAGGTGCTATGGAAAATTGAGTTTTATTAACCGCAGTGTGAAAAGCCAACGGTCAAATGAGACGCAAACCAGGATGTAAAACAGACACGAGAACCAAGACTGCACGAGAGCATTTTGGGTTCTCTCAAATACCTCCACACTTTTGCATCTGTTCTTTCTGTCAGAAGAGCGTGCAATAATTCTCACGGCCAACTGACCCTATGTTGTTTCTCCGAAATGTACCTTTTTTTCCTCAATAAGACGGCACGGTTGGCGAGTGTGCCCGAGTACTGCATTTCGTGTACATTTACACTTATGAATCGAAGGAGGCAAGTAATTCCAAACCTCGCACTTATAACCACCGTCTCTCGAGATGCTCGCGTGCCCGCGCGCCCGCGCGTCCATACAAAAAAAACCGTTATAATAAATCTAGCAGATTGACGGCATCATTCGTAACACGGAAGAGCCAGGTGAGGGAAGATTAGTCCTCCCCCCCTCGCGCAGGATGTCAATCACGCTGAGCGAAAGGAAGACCGGTTTCATTTACAACTCATAAGTGTCTGGTGGAAGGGCTGAATACTGAATTAAGATGAGTGAATTACCCGTGTCAGACATGTACTTCCCTCATGCACAGCATAAATTCTGTTCATTTGGATTTCATCTCTTTTAATAATTCATCTGAAATCCGACATTGTTCCCTGCTCCCTAAAGACAGACATTTTTTTTATTTTTTTTTTTTTTTTTTTTTTTTTTACAGGAAAAAAAATCCTCCTAATTTCAAGAAAACTAGACGTGGATCACAATCACTGGAATGGATTGTGTGGTATCGTTGATTTGACATAACCTTCCTGAAATTCTAATTCAGTTCGAATGCAATATAAACTTGGACCCAAGTTACTCCAAATAATTTGTTTTTTTTCCCCCCTCCCCAGAAAGTTTTGTTTTCCTTCAGTTTTCAGTTATTTATTTTGCGGGGGGACCCCATCCATTTAATCCGAAGGCCCATAAAATGCATTCCCCCTGGCTGAGGAGCACTACCTCAGTAAAATGGTAAAAACTTTCCAATTTCATTACACTGCGACTCAGTTTTATTGCCACGGTGCTTTTCCCACAGAGACCCTGTCAGAAAGACGCTCTACAGGAAAAATAAGAAAACAGGAATATATGAAAAATGTGAAAGATTTCATATCCCCCCCCCCCCCCCCCCCCTACCTACACACACAAAAAAGGTAAACATCGGACTGCCCCTGTGGGGGAAAAACCATCACACTTGGGCTTTTATCACTTATCCAGAGCCCCACAGATTACACACAATCCATTTATACAGCTGGAAATTTCACTGAAGCTATTCAGGTTAAGTATCTTGCTCAAGGGAAGAACAGAGTTGCCCCCACATGGGACTCAAACCCACGATCTTTGAGTTACTAGCTCTGTTCCCTAACCATTACAGTACACTGCAGCCTAGTACATATGCACTACATGGTGTCGTACATTATGAATCCACACGAGGCATGTAGCTATGCAAAGAGTGTTACTGCAAAGAATAAATTTAAAAAACTTTATTTTGTGTGAGTGTGTGTGTGTGTGTGTGTAGAGAGTGTTCTATCTGTGCACGAGTGTGTGATTGCACGTACGTATATGTGTGTGTGTATGTTTGCATGGACGTGTGTGTTTGTGTGTACGTGTATGTGTGTGTGTGTGTGTGTGTGTGTCTGATGCACACACTTTATTGTATGTTAATGGAAATGCCTGGACATCCTCTGTAGTACCAAGCTTGCAAGATAAACAAGCAACAAGCACAGGACGTCCAACACCAAAACGAAGTTCCAACAACTTCAGTTTACTGTAAGCTCGCCCTGATTTTACTAACTTTTGTGATTCGGTGCAGAAAAATCAGTATCATCAGTTTAAAGGCAGAACAGCCATGTGTTTCTGTAGTATAAGTATAAGAGTAGAGTATAAGTATACATCAAAGTATGTAAATTGCACAGGAAATAACAAGTATATTTGGAAACTCTTTTCTGTTTTTGAACCAACTGACCTAATGTCACATTTGAGCTTGATGCCAGGTAGAAATGCCAAATGGGGGTAATACTCCATTTTCACCTGAGCCTTTTAAAAAATAATTCTTGTATCACATATCAAAGCAGGCCAATGATGTGATTGTTTTTTTTTTTTAATATAAAAAAGATCAAAACTATTTACTTGAACTGAGACCGTGTAGGAAGCTGGGAGGAAACGAGCATGTCGATGTAGATCAGCTTTCGTTTCCGTTCGTTTGATCTGTCAGGCGGTGCGACTCAGTGAAGGAATGTCTGTGTGTGAGCGTTTACATTGGCCTTCATCCACCAGTAAGCGTGTGGCACGGTGTCATTCTGGGGTTTTTTTTTCCCGTGGAATATGGATATCAGCTGTGCCTGAAATCTTGATGAGATGTCAGAATTGAACGTAGGTCTTCAGTCTGAAGGGCTTTTTTTTCCCCCCTGGGGGGCAGGGAGGGGGGAGGAGAGCGGGTATGGGGGTTGAGAATCTACAGGTCGCCTCTCTGTACAAAACATTTAAAATTGAAAAATGTCAGCAGCCATTAAATTCATTGTGCCATTCAAAAAGAGCGGTAAACAAAGGAGGAATTTCTTTTTTTTTTTTTTTTTTTTTTTTTAAACACGCACGGTACGGAAGTGATCACGCGGGCCTAATTGATTGGGACGTCTTTGGGGCGAGAGGGGTGCCGTTTTCCCCAAACGGCTTTGACACTCGAAAAAATGAAAACCCTGTTCTGTGGTTAAACGTGTTCCTCGCGCGGCGGCAGGCTAACGTTGAGTGAAATAAGCCTGTTACACGGGGATTCGCATCAGCTGTACCTGTACCGAATTTCTGACGTGACGTGAATGTTGCGTGGGCCCAGAGTTATTCACCACGGTCCGTTCCACTGCGCCGTGCTTTCCTCTTAACTACGACTATTAATGGATTTACAGCCGATGCATCGATGGACACGCAGCGTTGGGCTGATATTCAATTCAGCGGCAATGTGCTAAGCTAGCACTAATGTTTAATGGAGAACATCCGAATAGCAAAAAAAAACAGGAATGAATGCAGAGAATGACAAATGAGAATATCGCGAAATTGCCTGCTTTTCATTGCTGTTGCTCACCTTTTAAAAAGCTAAAGCCTTTTTTTAACAGTTCGGTGTTGCTAGTACCAGGGTGCATGGTTTTAATGGAAGTTAATGTAACGGTTGCATTCACATATCATATTCACAATCGAGTCACTGTCTAAAACCATTCCCCTGGGTACTGAGGACAGTCGATATCAATACCAGAAGAGAGGCAGTCAATATCAATACCATCTCCTAGCACATAGCTCAATCATGCTGGTAAACAAAGTCCTCATGCTGTCTTAAAGGTGACCTTAAAAAAGCGAGCTTTTGAAACAAGAGCAAAATTAGGTATTCATGTTCTTTTATTTAAAAAAATAATCACTAAGCGGAGGTTCCCTTTTTTCCCCATTCATTTTTGTTCACTCAACACAAATATTTTGGTAATTTGTAACAAAAAAAAAAAAAGCATTTATACAAGAAACAAAATATAACCTTGTTAGCAGGTAACTCTTATTAATCTTTGATGCTCAGTTATAGGGGATGAAGAAGCGCATTTATCACCACCCACCTGGTCCGCGGTCTTCACGCCAGCGTCGCCGCATCACGTCCGGACCGTTTCGGCTAATGATCGCTCGGCCATGTGACACACCTGCGCTCGCCTGCTCCGCAGGTAACACAGCGTAATGAATGCAGCGGCTCGGGAAATTGTTCCTCAGGTAAAATCCATCTTCATTAATATCCCATGTCCCGCGAGTCTCTTCAGAGCTGAAACTCGATCCTTCAGAAGCCTTCCACTAGT
Organism: Anguilla japonica; assembly: GCA_025169545.1. Lineage (NCBI taxonomy): Eukaryota > Metazoa > Chordata > Actinopteri > Anguilliformes > Anguillidae > Anguilla > Anguilla japonica. The sequence goes on from CM045887.1 coordinate 62,827,826, forward strand.
TGCCCTGTAACACAATGACTGACTACAGCATGTGTATCCTACAACATTAATGTTGTGTGTTTAAGAAATAAATTACCACATTGGCAAAACAGTGCTTTTTCCTCTGTTGAATATATATTTTGTTGAGCAGCATATATATTCAGTTGCACACATGGTACTTATTTGCTTAAAATCTGCATGAGCTGAAGTAAACGAAGAATCTCAACTTTTTATATGCTGAATCTCTTTACCTACTGTGTTTGTGTGTGAGCGCATGTGTGTGTGTGGGACAGATTGCTTATTTGAATGTGTGTACAGTGCATGCCTGTGTCTGTGTGTTATGTGCGTCATGAGTTGTGTGCGTGTGTATGCATGTGCCTGAAAGTGTGTGTGTGAGTGCATGAAACTGTGTGTGCATGTGCTTGTGTGTATGCGTGTGCATGGACATGTGAGTGTGTGTCTGCATGTGCGCATGTGTATGTGTGTGCGTGTGTTGTGTGCATGTGCGCGTGTGTGTGTGTGAGTGTGTGTGTGTGTGTGTGTGTGAGTGTGTGTGAGTGGTGTGTGTGTGTGTGTGTGCGCGTGTGTGTGTGTGTGTGTGAGTGTGTGTGAGTGTGTGAGTGTGTGTGTGTGTGTGAGTGTGTGTGTGCGTGTGTGTGTGTGTGTGTGTGTGTGTGTGTGCGTGAGTGTGTGAGTGCATGTATGTGTGTGTGTGTGTGTGTGTGTGCGCGAGTGTGTGTGTGTGTGCGTGCCTGCGTGTGTGTGTGCGTGTGTGCGTGCGTGCGTGTGTGTGTGTGCGTGTGTGTGTGTGTGTGCGTGCGTGCGTGTGTGTGAGTGTGTGTGCGTGCATGCGTGTGTGTGTGTGCGTGTGTGCGTGCGTGCGTGCGTGTGAGTGTGTGTGCGTGCGTGCGTGCGTGTGTGTGAGTGTGTGTGCGTGCGTGCGTGTGTGTGAGTGTGTGTGTGTGTGTGAGTGTGTGTGCGTGCGTGCGTGCGTGTGTGTGAGTGTGTGAGAGTGTGTGTGTGTGTGTGTGTGTGAGCGTGTGTGTGTGAGTGTGTGTATGTGTGTGTGTGTGTGTGTGTGTGTGTGTGTGTGTGTGTGCATGTGTGTGTGTGTGTGTGTGTGTGTGTTGAGGAGCTCTGAATAAAGATACCCGAGAGCCCATTAGAAAAGCAGGCTGCATTATCCAGGCCCATCAATAGGCAGTGATTAATCATGAGACCTGCAGTGAGGGAGAATTAGAGATGGATGAGGAATCGCAGCGCTGAACTTCACATCAACAGTCCTTCTCTAAAGATTTAATTTCCAAGGGATTCAAAACTTGCCAACAGTGAACAGTTCTCTCTCTAACAGATTTGTGAAAATTTACTTAAGGTTATAAAACAGGTGAACTATCTGGTTTTCCAGGAACATCTGGAGATACTACCGTATATTTGCACCAGATTATTACTTATTTTCATACTCAGTACACATTAGGTCAAGCTTGAGCAAGTACAGAGCAGTTGAGAGTCCAGGTTGCTAATGCAATATGGACTCACTCATCCAACTGATTCCAGCAGCTTGGATCACAGCTTGTACATAACAACAATGTACAACTAGCTACCAATGTTTATTATCTGTTATCAACAGCAGCCCACAATACACTGCACACATCCCTCATAGCTCAGTACCCACGATGCACTGCACACATTCCTTGTAGATCAGTACTCACGATGTGCTACAGACATTTTCAGATTAAAGTTCTCACAAAGATATCAAGAACCTTTCTGACAGAGCAAACTACAATATGTTGCAATAGTGTTTTGGTCATTCTAGCATTTGTAAATAGTAACATCCTGGTACATATACTTTGATTAATACCATTTCCAAATTTAATGGATCTTGAAGTTCCAGTGTTTGCTGGATGATATTTTTGTTTAGGAAAATGGCATTAAGTTTCACAGTGTAGATGGGAAATTTAGGCGTTTGTTTTTCTAACCTAAAATGTCATTTGTTAACATAAACACTGCATACGCAATATCCAGTTTCATGTTTGCATCCAAGTAATTATGAGGCAAAAAAGAGCTATTCAGGGAAAGAACTACGAGACCAGCAACATTTTTTGTTTTGTTTTTGATTGAAAGGACATTTCAAAAGTATAAATGACCTTCGATCTGTTTTTCCCTGCCTCTGCAGTGACAACAGCTCACTATTCCTGCTATTTCTTAAATTCTGCACATCTAAGGGGGAGAAAAAAACATTGTAATTAAGGAATAGCACACTAGCAAATAAACTGTCTTTATGAGTGGAAACTTATATTTTCCTACAGATTTGCCAAATAACTTTATACATGTGTTGAAATCACATATCGATCACTTTTTTAAGGAATTTTATTGCTGACAAAACAGAAACGTCTGAATCTGTTCATCTGACTTTCTCCCATGAATTCAGTTCAATTCTACGCATTTATTTTCCTCTCTGAAAATATCCTGATGGGAAAACAACACAGTGGGGAAAAGCAGGCGGGCACATCGCCCTGGATAATATTGATTAAACCGGGGGGGCTTTTGCAGCTGGAGGCGAACATCAAAGATCACTTTTACCTTTCAAACCCTCCTCCTCCGCGATCGCGCGCGCGGAGGGGGGAACGGAACCGGTCTCTCGCCGTTTCAGAACATCAAACGGATCAGCTGTTTGCTCAGAAAATACCGGCGCATTGTGCCGGAGCCGTATTGATTTCCCATTTTAAAGGTGGATCGCGTTTCTCTCGCGAGCGCGCGGTAATGCCTCACTGCGCTTTGATTCATACTCATACGCACACAGAGCGGGTTTTTTTTTTTTTTGGAATTTCATTATAACTGGGATTAAATTTAAGTGGTTGTGTCGCGCGGACAATGCATTCGATTGCAGGCGGAATATTTCGGTTCCGGGTGTCAAATAAGACTGCCGGCAAGATGAGGACCGGTGCGCGCCCAGCGTGAGCCAATCAGTGGCGGCGAGCCCCCGGTGGCAGCCAATCAATGCCATCGACTGTTTTGCCTCCAACTCTTCCCCTATTTTAACTGCCATGGAAAGGATATTCCTGAAATAAATGTAAAAAATTGTGCTGACACTGCAGGAAACCTCACCATTTCCTGAGCAGTTGGGAGAAATATGGTTAGTTTACCTGAACACGGCATTTAAACCGTACACACGCAGGTTTTAGTAGAGACAACGAGATTCCCATGAACGCTGCGGTCGTTCACCAGGAGCGGGACGCGTAGATATTCGCTTTTTTGAATGACTGCGAGGGGAAACTCAGAGTTCTGGCAGATGACGACGCTCCCTCTCCATGATGGCATCCAGCCAACCACCACAGACGGCACTTGGCAGGACTCGGGCCGAAGCGCAGCCGCCCCCCACCCCCCCCCACCCCCACCCCACCCCCCCCCCAGTCAATGAACGGTCCACCAGGCCCCAGTTTTGGCGCTCCCTCCCACACAGTGACATATGCTCTTCCTGAATGGGCCACTCAGTAGAAACGACAGCCCAAACAGGCCCCGGGACCAGCCGCCACCGTTCAGCGAAACGTCCCGCGCGGGATTTCGCCGTCGCACCGAGCCCCTGTCACATCGCCGCTCTCTGCTGATGGACGATGTGACGTCTCTCTCTTAATTAGTGTCACACACAACACTAAATATTCCACCGGGCATATTGTCCACGCTTCAGCGCACTGCTGTGTTCGCCTGCTTGGCGGATAGCGTCCTCATTCATATCTATCTTTTCGTTTAGCTTGATTTTTTACTGAAGCAACTGTGTGTAGCAGGAGTCTGTATCCCTGGTCCTGGAGAACCATATAATAGGGCCTGCATCATTCTGTTGTCAATCCACCTTTTAAACTCATGATTAATGAAAGCAGGCGATCGCACATCTAACTCAACCCACCAGGGTTACTGGGTCTGTATTTGCTGCCGATATTAAGGGGAAAACGAAAGATAGCACCCGACCTCGATGCTCTTCCAGAACAGGGTTGTAGACCGATGGTGTGCAGGAGCCTACTCAAGGGTTAAACCACTGGTGCCTTATGGGACGGGGGGGGGGGGGGGGGGGTTTAAGATGATTTCAAGGGCCCAGATTGAGCAGGGATTTGGGTGGCCTGCAGTGGGGAGGCCCCAATGTGAGATCTTTTCATGGGGCCCAAAATCCCCAGCCGCACCCCTGGGTGTAACAGCAGCTGGTTGGTCTCACCTGGGATTTAACACATTCTTAAAATTACAGGCCCAAAAAAATGGCTGAGCTAAAACTGCCAATGTGCATTCCCTAAATTATATAACGCACATTTGCAAATATTTAGGACAAATTATACGACTATTATTTTGTCACTTCTTTGAAGCCCGTGAGCATGATGTAATTGCCGTATAAAAGCAATGTAATTTCCTCTTATCATGCGAAAGTCACTCGTGGAAACAATCGGAAAAGCACAGTGCACTGGCACATTCTTTGCAGCCTTTTTACTCTCGACCCTGCGAACACAAGTAGAGAGTTCAAAGTTCAAAGGCAACTTTTGAGGGTTTACAAAAAGCAGGACTGAGCTACGACATTGCGTCCCAGCTCAAGGTTACAGAGGACTGGATTGGTTCATTTCCTGCCTTACGTTTTATGTATTTTTCAGTTGGAAAAAAAAAAAAAAAACCCGCTTTGTCACATCGGAGTGAGATATTTATTTTCCAGTACTTTGCTATATTTTTTCCGTGCCGGGCAAGAGGACCTGACAAATTAATTGCAGGACGGACCCCCCCCCCCCCCCCCCTCCCTCCCTACCTCCCTCCCCCCCTCCCCCCCCCCCCCCCTTCGCCGTTCGTCACAGTCAGACTGACTCTCCACATAAATCACTGTCCATCAGCTGTCAGGATCGCCGCTGTGCGCCGCGTCGATGGGATTATATCCGCACCTGGCCCAGCGCCAAAACCGATGCTCGCGCTCGTATGGGCCACGTCTCTCTCTCTCTCTCTCTCTCTCTCTCTCTCTCTCTCCCTCCCTCCCTCCCTCTCTCTCTCCCCTCTCCCTCCCTCTCTCTCCCTCTCCCTCTCCCTCCCTCTCGCCGTTCCCGTCATTCTTCTGGAAAAAAAAAAAAAGAAAAATTGATTACTGGAAAGATGGTGAAATTGAAACAATTACTCATCCTCTTTTCTCTTTTTAACAGTTAGAAGCAGCTTTGGGTGGGGGAGGGCACTGAGGTGGCATCGTGCGGGGGGGGGAACTAAAGGCCAGAGAGAAAAGGCGCTATTATTTTGAAAAGTGATCTTTGGAGGACTAAAACCCCCTCCTGGGTGATTTTTAAAAAGATTGTTTTACAACAAAAGTGTCGCCCTTTTGGACATGTGGCTGTATTTTTATTGAGATGATGGTCACAGAAGTTGACTGAATAACCCCAGAATGTGACAAACTATTCCTTAACTACCTTCTTTCATTTCTACACGGGTAACACCATTTCCAACGATCACCGAGGCACTATACACTTGTTCCTGTCCCCCATACCGTCTCCTTAACTGATATAACTGTCATCCAGATATACAACAACAGTTACGGCTGTTCGAAAAAAAAAAAAACAGTACATTCAACACATAAAATGCTGCTGCCATTTTCTTATTTGTACACATCAACCGAGCAACCCTGAAACATGACAACGGGAAAATAGAAGAGAAAGAATCCAGGAGTCAGCAGAGTTGTCAGATTGCTTGGGATCTTGGGACTGTTATAAATGTTAGCCTTATACTTACTGTACAAACAAGATGAAGGAGAGCGATGTTTGCTTTGCTCGTGACAAGGGACGTAAATAAACACTGACAAAAACCGAGGGATGGATCAAGGATAATAAAATGGTGGCAAAAGGGCCATGAAACTATAACAATACAGCCACCAAGATAAAGCAACTGGGGATAATTAAATATGGATAAGATTATGACAACGTCACCACACTGACAGAAAACAGAGGGGAGCCACAGCAGTGACCTGGTGTGGACACTTTCTGGCTATACTCCTGCAATACCTGTGGGACTTACCGGCGAGCAACAAAAACGAAAAACGTCCGTACGCCGAAATTAAAAGCTCTTAAAAGCGTTTATCGAGTTAACGCAACACTTCGGTCACAAAGGCCTTCATCGGGCACCTAATATTACACTAATATTTTTAATTCATTGCTTCAGTATATATCCAGCTGTGTACTTGGATGTAATGTAAATGTTACATAAAAAGCTGTGTAAGTCACTCTGGATAAGAGCGTCTGCTAAATGCCAGTAATGTAATGACATATTTTGGTCCTGACCCATAGATTAAAAAACATTGCTGTAGGTACATTTAGGCAAACCTAAATGGCTGAATGGCCTTTTCTTTGTCACTTTATATTCCTGTGTTCCTGTGACTTTTTAAAACAGCCTGGACAAGCCCACGGAGACTGAAATCTCCTGACCTGAAGGGAGTCACAGGATGGAGGGTACGCAGAGGCCAGAGTGCTAATGCATTCTGGGCCATGGTGTTCCATTTCCAGTGGCTGCAGTTTCCATGTGACTTAAGTTGCATTAGTTTGCATTAGTCTGGAACAGATGCATGCCCAGTTCGAGACAAGGAAAAAAAAAAAAAAAAAAAAACCTCAAATAAGCATCTTAATATCGTCGTTGTTTCGCCCCAGCAATTTTTTTGCCCATTTCAGTGACGTGTAAAATGGAAAAAGTAGCGTGCAAATCTGGCTAAATATAGAGTTTGGCCTCTCCAGCACCTCTTAAGATATATATATTTTTTTTTTTTTTTGCTGTTTTTGTATGACGTAATTGGTTGTGCAGGAATTCTGTCCGTCCACTTCGATTCGCTGCATTTCATCTGCAGGCTAACGTTTCTCCGGCGGCTCCGACGGCCTGGGTGGGATTGGAGCTTGGGAGAATAGGCGCTATATGACTGCGAGATTGGGCTCCAAAGCAGGAGGCTTTGATATGATTTAAAACCCTGGCTTTCCTGGTCGTTCGCAACGACCAACAGGCACACGGCCTTCGCTGCCTAATTTTTCCCGACGCCAAAACGAATCCGTTAAATATTCGTTTCCCGCCAGGAAGTGGCACGCGGTTCGTTGTTTCTCATTCGCGTCGCAGATTTTCCATGTTTGTAAAAAAAAAAAAAAAAAAAAATAGTAAAAAAAAAAAAGAAGCAGTCTGTCAACTGCGGATGACTACCCAGAGAGTCTTTTAGCAAATGCTCGGCTGCAGCAGCAATCACAGAATCCATGTTTGTTTCGGTCTGACGATCGCAGCAGCGAAAGGTATTAAATAAGTTGAGTGTTTTTTTGCAGATCTCCGTCATTTCTAACGTGTGCGCTGCTACTGCTTTCATGAGCAGCTGCGATCGTGTTTTTAATAAATGCGATATTTTCATAAGTCTATCTGTTCGTTCGGTGTTCACGAGCATGTCGCAAACTCACTCAAACCCCCCCCCCCCCCTCCCCCCCTCCCCCCCCCACCATCCCCCTTTCAATTCACCTCCACCACCACCCCACCCCCCCCCCCCCTGCAAAAGTGATCTTCTGTCAGACAGTCAGATTCCACAGCCGTCTCCAAAATTTATGCCCTGGCTGTTTTAACAGCTGTGAGAACAGGACAGAGGGACAGACTGCGGTTTAGGCTGGAGGAAGAGTAGGCCAGAGAACTCTCTCTCCTTCCCTCACTCGCTCTCGCTCTCTCTCTCTCTTCTCTCTCTCTCTCACTCGCTCTCTCGCTCTGAGTGAAAATCCTTCCATCAGAAGGACCTTGGCCAAGAAGAGACAGATCCTTCAGAGGCGAGGGGGGGCTGGGGGGCGGAGGGGTTCCAAGGTCAGGCCCCAGCGTTTCGGGTGAGGGAACCGCGAGAGCCCCCCCAGGGCCTCCTCTCTCCGTCGGCCGGACCGGAGAGGAAGTCCATCAGGCTCGGCAGACCCCGGTGCCACCCGCTGCTTCTGAGTGACTTCATAACATTCCGGGTCTCACCCTCCTCCGATCCGATCCGGATGGCTATTCCATGAGCCGCCCCCTCAGGAGGCTTGGGAATTCTGGGATTTTTTTCCCCCTTTTTCTCCCCCTAAATTTGGGATGATGAAATTGTTATATGTAACTCACCAGCAGGGGGAGCCGGTCCTGGGTGAGACGGTGCTGTGCCAGGTGACTTAAAAGGCCAGCCCATCCTTGAGTGACACTAGGAGTTGCCCTATGGGTTTGCTGGTGAAACCAGACACAGGTGCAATCTGGATTTAAAACCAGACCCATTCATGTACCTGAACAAGGCCTTAACATGATGGACCACCCCACCTTAACACTAAAAACCGCCCAGCCTTAACGCTACAAAGCACCCAGCTTTAACACGATGCCTCATTTTCTTTCTGTCTTTTTTTTTTGGGGGGGGGGGGGGGCTGGGAGATGCTTAGATCCCTACAGAGTAGCACTGATGCTATGCACCCCTGGCACCCGGATCCAGGCCCCCCCCCCCACCCCCAAAGAAATGGTGCTGCTGTCAGGTTAAAAAAAATGTGCTGCAGATTCCCTTTTCCAGTGCTTTCTGGCAGAAGCAGTCAGCACAGATTAAGGATTCGACACACACCATTTTTACCCTACGCCACCGGTTAATGTAATTACACAGCCGGATCGATACCAATTAATTTGAACAAAAAAAAAAAAAGAGGTAATACCTCTTCTCCTTTAATGCTCCTGTTCAGGAGCCTGAGCCTTGCATTCTGTGTGCTCTACGGACCGAGTTCACAGAGAAAGCATCGCTCCTCTAGCATAGCGCGAATCCCGCAGCGACACAAGCAGCGAATGCACAGCGATAAGCCTGATGCTGTTTATATGGACCGCCCACTGCTCAGCTCCGGTTTCACGGCTGTTGCCTGATTGGACGTGGGATGTTTTGAGTTGGGGAGGGAACCGTTTTTCCATGTACATTGATCCTGCTGCAAGACAGTTGCTCATCAAAAAAAACAGTGGCCCCAGAGTCCCCAGTCTAGGAGTTTCATAACTATATCCAGGGTTTTGCTTTAACCAATTACCCTCCGGCCCAATTAGCGAATTACCTGTACACACCAAAGCCAGCTCATTTATGGAGTTGCTCACTGTATATGTTTTGTATATGGACACAACAGCAGTCTTTGCATCTCATGTAAAACATAAAAATCAGATGACACACAACTGGAACTAAATAAATAACTAAGAGCAGAAGTTGGCATTATATCCAGAAACAGAATAAAGCTATCCTGCTTTAAACCATGACAGAATATATACTGTAAAACAAGACCATTTGCTTACACATTTTTCCATGACATTACAGTATTATGAATAAAAACCATTCAGCTACTACAATTTAAGGATCAGCTGCTTATAAGTTGCAGATGATTTTTATCCAAAGCGACGCACTGATGGTTCGTTTAACAGGGTGAGAAAACCACCAACCATCACTGGAGGAAAGTAGAGCCGCAGTCAGATCAGATCAGATCAGATCGTAGATGCGTGCGTGCCACAGGATCTGTTCCATAACTTCAGGATTAGATACGCGCGTGAACACCGAAAGAAAATTACCTCGGCGAGTAAACGGTGGGGCTCACGCTGGTTTAACACATCGTTTAACCTGCACCTGATTCATTCGGAGTTTAATGCAATCACGGGCCAGCGTTGTGTGATTTGGCCCACGACGGGCTCGGGTTTAAAACCAGGGGGGCCCAATTAAAAGGCCTCCGACAACAGCGGCTTCCTACAGTGCGGCATTATGCTGGTGCCTGGGACAGAATCTCTTGACCTACTTAGAAAAAGGAGGGAAAACCACTCCAGCCTCACCCGCTTCCTGTGAATGGCGGCGGACCTTGGAAAACAACAACGCCGTGGCAACTCCCGCCGCTCGGAACGGCGGCCTGAGCGGGGATCTTTCTGGGGGGGGGGGGGGGGGGGGGCGAGGACGAGGACGTTTTTACCACCTAGCGTCCCCGCGGTGGTATTGCACTTAGGAGAGGAGAGGGGCTAAATGAGTGAGTGAGAGACTAGCGTTTCGAGTGATGCTTTAGTGAAGCTTTCTATGAATGGTCCTTCATAAGAGCTATGTAGCTCCTTCATATGAAGTGCATAGCACCTACATAAGCATGACATAAGCAGGGTGAATGAACACTTATTTAAGATGCTTTTCCACCAATTTTTCTCATGAATTTGGAATAGGCCTCTTGTGTGTGTGTGCGCATGTCTGTGTGTGCATGCGTGATTGTCTGTGTGTGCATGTGTGTGAGCGAGTGTGCATGTGTGTGTGTGTGTGTGCACGTGCGATTCGGGAGAATACAGAAAGGCAGGTGCTTTTCTTCAAAGAATAAAATGCAAATGGCCGCTACTTTCACACTTGAGTTGAACAAGTCGGGCTCGCACAGATATGAGTCACAGGAAGACATTTCATATGCGGGTATCCTCGGGCAATGCTATAACCATTTATGCATTAATATTGCAGATGACCATCATATGCCTATTCACAGCTATTGATAGAAGCATTTGTGAATTCACACCTAGGGATTATGAAGGTGTTATGTAGAGCTTATAAAGGTGTTATAGAGCTCTATGGACTGTGTGACCACAATTTGAATAACATGGCATGAATTGCCTATGATTTTCACAGAAGTGTAGGTGTTCAAGCCATACTGAATATGGAATTACTTCCTCGTTTTGGTAAACCAAAGCTGTCATTGGCATACCAGAGGACTCCCTCTCTCCCTCTGCTGTGTGTTTTTGTTAGCCAGCAAAAAAACGAAGAAGAAAAAAAAAAAAGAAAAAACTGCGCTTCGAATCTAAAATGGAAAGCAGATGAGCAGATATGGTGTTGAAAGGCAGGGGGAAAAATATGATTAAACAATTAGCTTCCCTGACAACAGCGTCTCGGTACCTCATTAAACGGGGACGTCAATTTTAATTATCCAATGACTTCGTTAAAAAACAAAACAGCTTAATGAAATGCCCAAACAAATGATCTTACTGTATGAAAAAATTTAAAAAACATCTGTCTCAAGCGATGCCCATTTTATACAAACAATATATTTCTGTGTCATTTCTGTTTCAAGATGCTGCTTCTTAGAATAAGAAACCGACGGCTTATTATTCTAAACGCTAAATTTATTCTGAAACGCCTTTCTCTTCCCAGCTTCGGTTGCACGTGACATCATAGCCTGACATACGTCGGCTACGTTCGCCAAACCGACCCCCGCGTTTCGTCCCGAGTTTACGCCACCGTACGTGAAAAGTGAATCCGCTTTAAACGGAGCGGAAGGATGGCTTTTTCAAACCGGTTTTCTTTCTGAAACGACGCGGAGAGGCCGCGCGTATGACACGGTAAAAATGACAACTAAACTGCGCTGACAGAAACTCATCGTTTGGGGTTTTTTTTTTTTGGTCGTCGGGAGGAATGCAGCGGCTGTGTTGGTGGTGAGCGGAGACGTACCAGCGAGGTTTTTTTTTTGGAGCCGGTCCCCCCCCCCCCCCCCCCCCCCCCCCCCCCCCCCCCCCCCCCCCCGGCGCTGTTCCTCCCTTCCCTCTGAACCCGGGCCGCGGAATCTTCCCGAGCGGTAAAACGTTGCCTTTGGACCGGGTCCCGGAACTCGGGGGTGGCCTCCATTCCGACCGTTCCGCACACCCCCCCCCCCCCCCCCCCCCCGCCCCCGCCGATCCGTGCCCCCGCCCCTGCCCCGCCCCACCCCGCCCCGCACCGCGGCTCGACCGGCCCACCGCGGCCCGCGGAAAAGCCAGACGCCCCAGAGGAAGCGGAGTTCACACAGAGGATAAACCCCCCCCCCCCTTCCACATGTTTTAAAAACCCAGCATGGCCGCCACCCTCGGCCCCATGCCACCAGCGCTGACGCGGAAGGATGCGAGAGAATTTAAAAAAACATCTGCTCTGTGTCCCCCGTTTGCTCCTAGTCAACCCCTCCCGACCGAGGCAAGCAGCTATCAGGTACATCTATCCCATGAGTCTTAGCGTCTGAAATATCCGCACTTCTCTCCTCACAAAGTCACCACACAGCCTGCCCACAGTCGGGGATTGGGAAAAAAAAATATACCCCAAAAAAATAAAAACATTTTGTTGCAAAATGCATCCCAGGAAATGTATCTATGTACACTATAATCAAAATTGTGGAGGCGTGGGTTTTTTTGCTAGTGGAGCAAGAGGTTGAAACCATTCAAAAAAAAAAAAAAAAAAACATTAAAAAAAATAGAGGCAGGAATCCCATATTACACAGGAAACTAAACAACATGAAAATTTGTATTTTGAAAAACTGCCCATATCAGGACCGCAATCAAGCAAAAACAATCTTCCCGGGTCTCATCCTGTCTGATAAAATCAATTTCTCTTTGCAGAGCACCTCAAGGATGGATTTCACCCAACAATGCTCTCAAACAATCTTATTCACTCTCTGTTATTTTGTTCTTGAACTCATTCAGGAGAGGACGCATTGAGTGAACCCCCCCTTCCCCCCCCCATCACTGTGCTGTCCTGTCAGTGGATGGTGAGGATGTGCAATTTTACCGCAGTTTCAGCCAAATCTGGGGAATGAAGCTGAAGCTAATAGCTAATCAATCCGTGGTTCAATCACTGACATCTTATTAATGACTTTAAAAAAAACCCTGTGCGGGGCTTCAGTTGGATTTCCCATAATGCATTGTGCATGTAGTCAGCGGTAAAATAACATGGACACCCAGATATCGGGCTTTAGCCCCCACACTGTGAATTCACTGCTATCAATCTGTCAAAGCAGAAAGGCTGTTCCAAAAATACAAGTGGAAATATTGATACCATGAGTATCCAACACGAGAACACCATATGTAATATAAATAGGCAAGATGTTAAAATGCCCCCACCCCCAAACTAATGCACGAGGAATATGAAATAATAAAAATGACAGGATGGATGCGTTAAATTTGAGGAAGTATTCAGGTGAGTGCGATGGTGGAAATCTTGATTCCTTATAATCTGTGTGCCTTAAAATTGCACTGTTGAAACAGTCAAGTCCCGACCCATGTTGTTGCCTATTGGTAACATAACACCAATAACTGATTAAATTTAGGCATGGATTCATTCAACATTTGTCCTTAACTATTCCTGGGATTTAAACAACATTAAACTTTAACTATCACTTCTGTTTTTTGGGGATATTTTTTCCTTTAATTACACACACTGTTGAGTTGTGTGATCAGTGATATTTTTTCTGGAGGAGGAAAAACATGTTTGAATTTAGATCAATGCCAAGGAATAAATATGGATTACTCAGAAATGCAAAAAATCTAACCTGTGGTCATGCAGTTACTGTTTTGTTACGGATGCCATAATCACAGTGCAAAATCACAATCATCTACAATATTTGCTTAAAATAAATATAGCAAAGTGCGCAATAAAAATAGCTAAGTATTTTTGTGTTGGGTGAAAACCACAAATGCAAGACTGTATACCATTAGAAATGCAAAACCTGCGATTTATCCCTGTGGATAAATTTGCGGAAATAGCCAAACAAGTGATTCAGACTCTCTCTTTTTTTAAAAAAAAAAAATCACTGCGTTGTGTGTGGTGGTGCACCACCAAAGTAAAAAAAAAAAACACTTACGACCATGTAAGTACCCCACTGAAAGTCAACCGCATATTAATTTCTCAGCCAGACATAACCAAGCAGACATTCTGGCATCCCAGTTATGCCGCTGACATCATACAGCGTCCATTTCTCGGAAACATCACATTCGTTCCTGCGCAAATTTGCAGCCATCACAATCGTCCAATAGATGGCCAGTAATGTCAGATGGGGGTGGGACATATAGGGATTAAATAAAGCACATTTAAAGGCATATAATGTAAAAAAAAATAAAAATAAATAAAGACAGACGGGAAGACTTTTATGGGTCTCAATGCTTTGCCATCATGCAGTCTAGGCAAAATGACGACCAAACAAAAATAAATAAATAGCTAAAAATACATGGATGTGGCCTGTGGCGTGGTCTCTGTTTATGTGTGCATTTAGCAGCCAGTTACGTACCGCAGATGCATGCTTAGTACTGAAAAGCAATTACATACAGGTACGGTGCGGAGCTAAACAAATGGGCCAGGTCTTAAAGGCAAGCAGCGCTCCATACTGAGCCTTTGGCTACATTGCCTAATTTTCAAACAAATACTCTAGCACCCAGGAAACAGTTAAAAAAGAAACTTTCAATCAAAACCCATGTAGTTTTGACACACACACACACACACACACAAACAAACTACAGACACAGACACAAGCACAGACGCACAAGCGCACGCGTACACACACAACTTAAAACAACCTTGTTCACCCAGATATATATATATAAAAATTTTAAAAAAAACATTTCTTTTTCCGAGCTGTAATTTAATGCTGTGGCTCATTAGGAAGTATGCACATTTGTGTTAAAAGCAACCCTTGTTTGGTTTATGGCCGCTTCGAAGTCAGGGTTGAATTAAGCTCACAGCTGAAATGGGTTAAGCTTTGAAAATGCACTCCAGCCGTACTGTAAGCCTAGCCCGAGTTGCTTTTGGTGGTTTTTTTCCCCCCTCACATAGCAGCAAGGATATACTGTACGCATATATAGAGCTAGACACCGCACTCAGACATACAGTAATAATAATGCTGAGGGACTAGGCATGGCAGGCTATGTTATTATTACTGTAGTGTATAAACAACAGAATAGTTTGACTGTATAGTGTTTTTATAGAAATGCCTTTGTCCCTTTTAATTTGTGTTCGACTGTTTTGAGTGGAAAAACAGTGTCGTAGATTGCTGAACAGAAACCTTTCCTTTATTCCAGAAATTTGATATACATTAGATTTTTGTGTGTGTGTTTGTGTGTGTGTGTCTCTGTGTCTGAGAGTGAGTGAATGAGTGTGTGTCTCTGTGTTTGTGTGTGTGTGTGTATGTGTGTGTGTGTGTGTGTGTGTGTGTGTGTGTGTGTGTGTCTGTCGTGTGTGTGTGTGTGTGTGTGTGTGTGTCTCTCTGTCTGTGTGTGTCCTTTTTTTTCCTGTGAGAAAATTTTTTGGAGGTTTGGTCCTGGTTTTCTAGCGCCGGATTTGGGTCACTCCGCCAGCGAAGAGCTCACTTGTCTGAACCGGTTACCCCTCATGGGAAAAACGTTTAGGACCTGGTATCCTGGCGCAGCTCCGGCGGTGCCGGAGCAGAACACACAAATATTTGAGACGTGTAATTTATTTGACCCGCTGAATTCGGCGGTCCGTCCCGGCGGCGGGGGGAGGCTTTATTGCCTGCGGCTCAATGGACTGCCGGAGAATGGGATGGGAAGTCTTTTGTCCGCGGTGTGTGCCGACGTCTGGGGCAGAGCCCCGCCCCGAGCGCCCCGTTTGCGCGGTGTGTGTGTGCGCGCACGGCAACGAGCTGCGGTGATGTCAGAGTGGGACAGACACCGCTCCAGAGTAACGCTAAATCGTCCATTCTCTCTCTCTCTCTTTTCCCCCCCTTCTCTCCCCCTCTTTCTCTCTTACTCTCCCTTCTCTCTCTCTTTACCCCTTCTCTCCCCTCTTTCTCTCTTACTCTCCCTTCTCCTCTCTCTCTTTACCCCTTCCCTCCCACTTTTCTCACCTCTTTCTCTCTTCCTCTCCCTTCTCCTCTCTCTCTTTACCCCTTCCCTCCCTGTTTTCTCCCCTCTTCCTCTCCCTTCTCCTCTCTCTCTCTTTACCCCTTCCCTCCCTCTTTTCTCCCCTCTTCCTCTCCCTTCTCCTCTCTCTCTCTCTTTACCCCTTCCCTCCCTCTTTTCTCCCCTCTTCCTATCTTCCTCTCCCTTCTCCTCCCTCTTTTCTCTCCTCTCTCTCTCCTCCGCTCCCTTCTCTTCCTCTTTCTCTCCCCTCTCTCTCTTCCTCACCCTTCTCCTCCCTCTTTTCTCTCCTCTCTTTCTCTCCTCCGCTCCCTTCTCCTCCTCTTTTTTCTCCCCTCTTTCTCTCATCCTCTCCCTTCTCCTCCCTCTTTTCTCTCCCCTCTTTCTCTCTTCCTCACCCTTCTCCTCCCTCCCCTCTCCCCTCTTTCTCTCATCCTCTCCCTTCTCTCCCATCTTCATCTCTTCATCTCCCTTAGATATATATCTTCTATAATTAAAAAAATATATAATATATATTATACTGCGTCTGTTAGTTATAGAGAGAGACAGAGAGAGCAGGAGACAGGCAGAAGGAGAGATTTGGCATCGGTCTGCTGAGTGATGGTGCTGTAGATGTCTGTACTGATACGATACCACACACTGCCATCAAACGTCCCACACTGATTAGAAACATATCTGGGCCTTTTATCGTGTTCGGAGAATGCAGTGACCTCACTGGCGGAGTCGTCCCTCATCTCGAGCTAAAAAAAAATATGAAATATGTAACGTGTTTGTAATAAACGGCTAGATGATTCGAGTCCACTTGCCACACACAGCGAGTGGATCACCACCACAAGCTGAGTAACAGTCGAGAAACATTCAAATCAGCAAAATCACCAAAACATTGCCTGTGGCCTCATAGAATCTCTGATGTTGAATTAAAATTCAACAGAACACAGCAGCAAATACTGTAAGCACAAACTCACCATACATTATTATGGGCCATAAGTCTTAATGTTTACTCTAACTTCCACCAAGACAAAAGTATGGATGCTGTTGCATCACAAACTTCTGCCCAGCCAGGGGCTGCATAAAGAATGCATAAATCGGTAAATTCCAAAAAATCTCCCCAGGGAGGAATTTCAGTGCCATTTGTTTGCTTCCAGAAAAAAAACAAAATAAAAGCTTTTTGCGAAGTTTTGCATTACATGATGGATCCGTCTGTTCAGAATCTGCGATGGGCCCCTGAAGTCTGTATCCCTAAGCGGCTGTGAACACGATGCCATTTTCCTGTCACACCGCACGGCAGGCATCGCGAGCGCTGAGCACGGGTTCGAGCCTCTGGGTCCTTCGTGCAGCCGCGCTGTGGAGCTTCAGGCCGCCGTGAATCCAGCGACTCTCCTGACTTTGAGAATGCGAGTTTAGGTGTCAGAGATGCAGATGAAATCAATTGATCAGAAGCGCTGGAACTGTATTTCTCAAGAATTCTAGTCGGACTGACAGGACCACTCATGACTGCCCCCTATGCATTTGGATCTTATAACATTTTACAAAATCAATATCTCCCTTAAAAACCTTTGGGAACCATTTCTTTAAATTATCTTTCATGAGAGCTATAAAATCCTTCATAACATCTACTTTGCACATACCGAAGAACGACAATCATTCATAAATGCTTCGTGTCAGTCACAGCCAATATATAACGGTAATTCATAATTTCCTGATGATAATAATTGTGCATGTACTGTATGACATTCGTTTAAAATAGTTAAACTTTTAAAAACTCCATCAGCAAAATGTTCATTGTAAAAAAAATCCCCTCTGACAGCACTTTTAACCGTAACAGAGGGCGTTTGGTCCCTGGTGAGCTCATAAAATCTCGGTTAGCGCAGAATTGAATGTCAAAGTTGATTTAGCAGAGCAGTTGGCTGCGATTGGCTCTCGATACACTCGTCCACAACCATCCAGCACGTTGTGCAAGGCGTCGGTTTACACTGTGGGCAGGAACTATTCCGTGATTAAAACGGAGAACAAGAGGTCGTGGCGAAATCACGATTCTGAGGCTCCCACGTGTGGTAAACGCATCACCACAGATCTGTTGTGATTGACGTGACTCCAGCTCCAATCGACGCTCCTGAAGGGAGGGGAGAGCGGAGAACCTCTGTGAACTTCAGCCGCAAGTACGGCTTCCAGACCACGTGAACTTAGCAAATTATCTGCTTATGATTAGAGCTATAATGCTGACCACAGGAGAAACCTGACCGGAAACAATAGCCCACATTTTTTTTTTTTTTTTGTTTAGCTTTTTGTTTTGTTTTAATTTGGGTGGATATCTGTTGGGAAAGGGTTCCGAAACTTTCAAACGTCATCATACGGAGGACAAAAGTTTGTTTCTCATGCTCACGTGTGACTCAGTTTCAGGAAAAGCTTTTTTTTTTTTTTTTTCTTAAATTTGAACACCATTCACTCCCCATTTGGAATGCAAGATCTGTGATTGAGTCTGCTCTTGGTACTGGAGAGGGCAGGTGAGTTCACTTCCAAAACACGTGAAGTAAAGCCGCCATTTCTTTCCAATCCGTCAGTTAAACACACACAGACTGAGTCAGAGGAGGACTCCTCATGTGTAGCTTTTGCACTCAGATTGCAGGCACCTGACTGGCCAGAGGAGGGCGCCGATGAGCGGTGACACTGACAGACATTTCCGCCTTCCTCTCTTCACAATACTACAGAGGGGCAGCGCAGAGTTTGCATGTTCTCCCCGTGAGATGGATTGGTGACCAGTTCAGGGGATATTCCTGCCTTTCATCAAGTGCATGCTGGGATAGGCTCCAGCCCCACTCCCCACAACCCTGGCCAGGAATAAAAGGTTTAGAAAATGGATGGATGGATGGATGGATGGACAGACAAACAATACTATGGAAAATTACGAGTAACCCTGCAGGCCTCCCCAAAACAGCCAGTACTGTACAGATTCAGTATCAGACCCATAAGGCCCATCCAAATTTTGAACAAAGCCCTACCAGGATCCCCAAAACATTTTAAAAAGCAACTTTTTTTAATAGAAAAGAAAGAACGTACTGAGATTTTCTACGGTTATCCATTATTCTTTTTTATACTTTGATTGCATTCATTCCTTTAAAATGGAGAACCGATGCAAAAAAAAGAAGAAAAAACCTGTAGTTTTGAAATAGCAGTACCCGACCCAAAAGAGCAGAGGAAAGGGGGAAAGATAAATGAAGTGATAGAGCGAGGGAACCACTGCGAAAATATCAAAAGAGAGGCAGGCCACCAAAAACAACACACGTTGCAGTCCGTTCGTCCATGTTTCACATTAAACCATGTAATCTAGACCTGAGCGACTTCCACCAGCAGTCTGTCCGCGTAACTCGGAGATAAACATTTAAAAAACGATGAAGCTGATAAAATTTGTTAAATCTGAGCCACGTGCAGCATTTTTTATTAAGGCCACGGGTATTTGAAGGATCGGATTTGCACACAGTATTTACCAGATGTGGCAACCATGATGAAGTGAAACGGTGTCCTTTCACAATCCCCCTGACCTTTGACCTGCAGATGCCGCCGCATGGGAAACTTTCAAACCCCCAGCCCGCCATGCTAGGTGCAAGACAAACGCACACTTCAGCAAAAGTACTCTGTGCCCAAGACAAACGTGCACTTCAGAAAAAAATACTCTGTGACCTAAATGCCCCAAAATCTCAATTCTCACACCACTCCAGAAAAACAAACTAACACAATAAAGGTGAACAGGCGTCCACAATCACAATCAGACTGTCCTCGGATGCACAATCAGATAAACAAAGACCTCGTGGTTTCACACATTATCCCAGCATATTGTTACCATTCGGGAACAAGAGGTATTTTCTACATTGTACACCTTTAATAATGCTTAATAAAAAGTTTCATAAAATGCATAATTGCTTCATGTGAAAGTAGGAACAAGACTTGTTGACTTTTGTTTCCCTTGACATTTTCACTGGTTATCAACTTACAATCACACATGGCAGGGAAGGCACGCATGTATTATTTGACTGTCTTTCTGTTAAGATTGAATTTTCGTTCAATTTCTCCGGGGAATAATTGCAATATAAATGTTTGACGATGGGGAAATGTGTTAAATCATGTCTCCTTAGTGACTGCACATAACCATTATTCACACAAAAAATGGCAAAGAACTTTTCATTTAAATTATTAAAAACTGAAAAGTTACATTTACATCTCAACGTATTGTAGGGGGAAATATTCTGTATGTATTATCAAGAACAGAAATTAAGTTTAAGTTCACAGTGCATCATGCGCTCTGTCAAACAGGCACGTCACAGCCAGATCACTTAATGTAAAAACAGCTCCCAGCACACAGAGAGAACATACTGCATAATGTAGTGTAATGGGTAAGGAACTGGTCTTGTGACCTAAAGGTCACAGGTTCGATTCCCAGGTTTTATGCTGCCTTTGTACTTACTGTAACCTGCATTGCTTCAGTATGTATCCAGCTGTATAAATGTATGCAGTGTAAACGCTGTGTAAAAAGTTGTGTAAGTCACTCTGGATAAGAGCATCTGCTCAATGCTTGTAATGTAATTAAAGTGCAGTAATGTTTGTACACTGCACCGGGAATTGGGTTAAAGAAGGCATGGGATTTCAGCCATATGTCTGAAAGATAAAGTAATGAATGAGGCACTGTTACCATCACATCTGTGTACAAAACATGTTAATAACACTACATAAAGACACCTGCACTGCTCATCATTAGTGTATTTGTATCTTAAGTACAAAGTCAAAATCAAAATTAATCCGAGTTTTGGCAGCGTCTTGTTCAACCAACTTCTAGATCAACCTAGGCATGAAACATCATTATTAGTTTGTATTAAATATTTATTTACTTTATTGTTTGTTTGTTTGTTTGTTTAAACCATTTATTAAGTCTCATTTACAGTAATGGTCTGGACAAAACCGGACAATGATGATGTAAAGAGGGACAGGAAACAATGCTTAAAGGATTAAAAACACAGAGCTAACATCTAACCCAGTTTTGTTTGGTGTCTGTGCAAAATACTTAAGTTACAGCGTCCATGACGTCAGAGTGCAGTGTGTCCTAAACGGAGCCAGAAGGATCACGGGTTCAAACCCATGCTGTGCAGAGCGTATTCACCGTCAGTATGCATTATGGCTTTGAACCTGGACGTCAGGGTTTGGCAGGAAAAGTTAAAACAGTTGTGAGGAGCCCATGTGAAACAGTTAAGGATTTTCCCGGACTCGATTAGACAGCACATCAGGGGTCCATAATGTCCTGTGGTGGTGTGATGAAGCCTGCGATTCATCAAAACCCTTTAAAAAAAAAAAAAAAAAAAAAAAAAAGGGAAATGAACAAATACAGATGTGTGTACATACCGTTCATGTTCGTTCACAAATGTCTAACAGACAAGCAAACATGCACACAATAATTTGCAGAAAATTTCACACAAACACACATGCACACGCACACACACACACACACACACACACACGCACACACACACACACACACACACACACACACACACAACATTTGCTGAAAGATTTGCATCAACCCCAACAATAAAGTAGTAACTACATATTAAATCCATTGCAATAATGACAGTTGTGTGTTGGATATCATAGAAAAAGTCACGGGATTTGAGTGTTGTTGCTGCAGTGTTTACTATTGATTGATTGGAAAATTGTTTAATTTCAGTGAAGAAAAACTAACACTAATCTTTCTCAGCACTTATTTGCTTATGCAGGGGGTTAAAATATGATGTGAAATTTTATAATTCCATCCGAAATTGCTTTATTCCATATGTTTAACTGAAAAAAATGTGTAGCTATTTATAAACCGCATCACGACGCATGTTGAGAAACTGCATCGCAGCGCTCGTACTTTTCGCATAACCAGCTGCCCCGGGACGCTTGCGTCATAAATTTGGCCCCAAACTCGTTGCACCGCGTGGCGCTTCTCGCAGACGCTGTTTAATGCGGTGCGGGTTTAACCGCAGGAACGAACACACACAGAATGTGGCAGACAGGTGTTCGGCTTGTCCTCCATTTTGCGAGTAATTACAGACCAGCCGTATCCGCGGCTACGGCTCATTAGCGCGGCGCGGCTTGTTCTCTCTTAGCGAGCGCGCTAACGTAGCCGACTCCGAACGCGCCGCGCCCCGAGCAGGGCTGGATATCCAACAGCGGCGCGGTCGAGAACCTCAGTCCAGGCTATGACGGGAAAGCCCCGGTCGAGATTCAAACCCGCAGCCCCCCCAGGTCATAAATCCAGGGTGCTTTTTAACACTACGCCACACACGCGCACCGCTAATGTTTATTTTACCGTTGCTTTCGGTGGTGATGAAAGGCGAAAGCTGGCAGACGGTGTTTATACTCCTGGCATCGCATTTAAAAAAAAAAAAGGGGGTGGACCGCAGAAATCCTTTCATGAGTCACGAGAACCTATTTCACCACGAGTCCTGGGTTCCTTACTGTTCCAGAAGGGCTCTGATGCACCTGCGGAAGACCCCGCTAACCGGAAATGAGTAATGTAAACCAAAACCAGACCCATTAACAACACTTCCCCCCCTCTCCGTCCGCCCGCCCCCCCCCCCCATATCCGAGACATTAAGACAGTCAGCGAGAACGACGAAAGTTAATTGCACCCATTTATTTGTACGTAGAGGCCGCGTCGGGATCCAACACATGCTGATGGAGAAGTTAGGTGGGGGAACGATTCCCATTTCAAAACAGTTTAAATTCAAACCTCGTCGTTCCATCTGTTGCTCAGGGGATGTATTTGAAACATGTGCGCCCCTCATCTCTACAAATGGAGAGAACACTTGGCAGCATACAATATCCTTTGCTCTTTGCGTTGCAGTTTAACGTGCGTGTCACATTTCTGACAATCCCCTGTCGTATGCAAATGTTTGGCACAATCACAATGCTCTACCACCACACAGTAAAATGTCCAAATGCTAATTCTGCTCATAAAAGTTCCGTAAGCATTGATTACACTGCATTTATTTGGCAGACGCTTTTATCCAAAGCAACGTACAATAAGTGCATTACAAAGATCACTGGGACAACTACAAAATGCAGGTCCGATAACGTACAATAATAATCTTGTAACAGTTATTCATAGCCATGAACACATTGTGACGCTTGTCATATGCCTGTTTGTGATTAATGACATAACCAGCTATGAACTTCTATGTTGTGCTTGTGAACATGCTAAGTAATGCTTATGCAGATACTCTAAATGTCTCAAAAGAAGGAGCATTCATTAATGCAAGTTCTTGTTTTAAAATCCACTTTCTATCTTTAATTTGTTTTTGTTTGTTTGTTTTTTTTTCCCCTTCTTTAAGCTGATGTTCCCTTTTTTCAAAACCGCTTGGCAGTTCTGTTTAAAACTCATGTCAGAAACTGTCAAAATATTATGCAACCAACAAAAAAGGTAAACTTAAACAACCCTCAAATTAAGTGAGATGATTTTTTTATTTTTTAAATCATGCTTGTGTGTTTGTGTCTGTGTGTATACGTGTGCGTTTGCATGCGTGCGTGCAGGTTTGCTTGCGCATGAGTGTGTGCATGTCTGTATGTATGTGTGTGTGTGTGTGTGTGTGTACTGCAGGAGAACATGCTTCTTTAGTTTTGTCAGTAATAAAAAAGACACACAGCACCAGATGTCTTTTCCTGCTGCATACGCAAGCAGCTCAAGTGCAGACAGGGTTTGCTGCTCTTTTCCTCCGGTCTTACTTTTACTGACAAACAGTTGATCTCCGCAGGACTTCAAGGAGGGAAGTGATGACAACTTTACGTTTTGCCAAACGATTTGGCGCTCTCAGTAAGAGCAGACTGCTGCCACATGTATTTTTGGAAAGCGGTACCTTACCCTAAACCACAGGTGAACCTCCATCGGTTCCCTCTGAGAAATTGCCCCGGCTTTCTGTTTCATATCCAAAAAAACAAATCTGCATGTCACTGGCCAATTTCTTTTGGCTTTTTATTTATTTCCAAGGACAGCTGCGCTGTCTCCCAGCATCAGTGTCAGCACAACATGGAGACCAAGATGGAGAGGTGATGAGTCGTACCAGTCACGTGACACAGTCACGTGACCAGATTATTACAAGCCAGAACAAACATTTCTTTTCGGAAACAAGGGGAAAAGGAACAAGTCCTGCATTTGTCAATGAAGGGAATGAAGGTTTTTTTTGTGTCACATTGCGATTTGAAATCAAGTCATACTGTCATTTTTTTGGAAAACAAGCACCCCTGTCTAGATTTGACTTGGTGTTTCACAGTGCTGCAAATGTACAAATAATTCATGAATGCATTAATCCGTTAATGCATTAATAATGCATTAATGTTCCTCAGCACTTTCCAAGCAAGCTTTTTAGGTCATAATCAGTGCATAAAGCTATTTAACCCTTTGAAAAGTAGTTTTTTTTTTCCTTCAGAATTCTAGAATTCCATAACTTTCAATTCCCAGTAGTGTTTGTTACAACAGCATTAGAATATTCAATTAAGAAAATTCTAATCACTTGTTTGTGATCCTACACCTTAAAGGGTTAAGAGGAAATGGTATACGTTAAGCACATCTGGATCTAGGGAATGGCTCCTATACATAGCCTGTCACTGCACATCTTGACCTGACGTCCATGAGGATTATTCTTCTGTGGTTTGTGAAGAAAAAAGAGCTTCCATTGCCAATTCAATTTCACATAACAGAGAGTCAGTAAAACTAATCGAGGAACACAGGTTGACCTTTAACCCGAAGTTTAGAAAAAAAGGAACCATGAACCCCCCCCCCCCCCACCCCACCCCACCCCGCTTTCTAAGAGAGCTTTACTTCAGCATGACAGCACGACGTACTGGTTGACATCCCAGAATGGACTGCTCCAGTAACAGCAATGCTTTCATCGTGATGCTTTTCAAACGTGCGGATTTGACAGGACGTGGATAACTTAACCAGCTTTGGCTCCACGTCATTCTGCACCACAGAGCACATGTGCACATGAGCACCAATCACAGCCCTCTCATTTGAATTCAAACCTCGGCGTTACCACGCCAACATCCCTGGGCGAGGGACGGAAAGAATTGTCCGCACAGCATTTCAGATGTTCAGGCTGTGTAAAATGCTTCAGGGAAATGGGGGGGGGGGGGGGGGGGGGGGGGGGGGGTAAAAGAAAATATTTAATGCCTTAAAACTTTTGGTTTGCTGCTCCAACGCGAGAGCCCCTCAACAGTGACACATGCAATGAAGAACTCTCTGGACTGAAGAAAATTGGACGTGACCACACTTAATACACGTCAAACGCCCACATTAGCCTTCTGGGACACATAAACCATTCTTTATTCAGCTCCTTCCTCTCTCTTTTTCTTATTCCCAGACATAATTTAGTGCGTTTTCTGCCAGTAGTGCATTCAGCTGGGACCAAAGAAAAACAATGATAATATTAATTTAGGTTTATTTGTGATGGTTTATGAAACAGTGAATGCTGTGCACAGAGGGTACAGGGGGCAGTCAAAGTGAAGACCAGAAGGTTTCTTTGTGAGCCCGAGGTGGTGATATTGCCACATTGTTGTATATACATATTTCCATGCATGTAATCTAATTAAACCATAATCCTTTGAAGAGCAGGTTCTTTGGAATGTTTTTTTTTTTCTCCAAAATTCCAAGTCAGAACTCCACTGCAGTAGTGATTGTGACATCAGCGTTAGAATGTTCAGTAGAGAACATTCCTATCACACATTTGTGATCTCGCTCCTTAAAGGGATAGTGTCCACAGAGTGGTGCTTTTTTCTGCTTTACCCCTTGTGGAGGAGGTGGAAAATAAAAAGTTGTGCGTGGTTTGTGCTGTCCACAGCTGGCCCCATCTCAAGGGCAGTCCACAGACAAATGTCATGTCTGGAAATATCACGCGTCAGCGCGCGACCTGAGTGTTTGGGAAAAACCGCCGCTGGAGATCGCCTGAACAGGAGACGTTTGAGACCTAAGGATCTCCAGCGCGAGTGTTAGTCAGCGTCCAGATTCCCTCTGGGAACTAGGCCTATCTGCAGGCTGGTTTTTGTGAAGAGGAAATTTTACCAAAAATTCAGACATTTTACCAAAAAACCAGTTCAAAAAGTAACGGGTAATCCATGGGTCCTGCAGAGCCACAGGGTTTCCTGAGTTTTGTTTCCAACATGAATCCCATAAACGTTTAAGAAACAA
Organism: Anguilla japonica; assembly: GCA_025169545.1. Classification (NCBI taxonomy): domain Eukaryota; kingdom Metazoa; phylum Chordata; class Actinopteri; order Anguilliformes; family Anguillidae; genus Anguilla; species Anguilla japonica. The sequence continues at coordinate 62,853,609 of CM045887.1, forward strand.
AAAAAAAAAAAGTTCAGTAAGCACAAGTTAATTGATTAATTGATCAAATCAAGTTCACGTCAGTGAGGAATATACTACATTATAGCAGCAAGCTCCACTCACTATCCCCTAACACCACCACCACCCAGGATACAACGTCTTCTCAACCGGTACATACACTAGTGAACCAACACCCTTTCTAGCACCATTTAACATGTGTTACAAACCGTGGGACATGTGACTCAGGCTGAATGTGCTCCTGTGAATCTGGCCTTTGTGAGTAACACACACAGCCGTTTGGTGGCTTCTTGGGTTCCCCTCACCCGTGACTTTGTGATGTCTCGTGGGGCTTTGCACAATAAACCGTTTTGGGTTAAATTGTCCCTGGGTGATCCTCTTTGAAGACTCAGCTGTTTATTTGGTAATCTGGGTTTATTACTTTAAGCGCACATTTTTTCCCCCCCCATTCAGATTGCTGAAATGGTGTGACTGTCCCATTCTTTCCAGTGGTTAATGAGCTTTCAACTATTTATTTATTTAAAGTATTTTAATCTTGCTTACTTGAGTGATTGTTCATAGGGCCAAGAATAAACTTAGGACACAAAACACGCTGCCACACAGACAGGATTTTTTCTGTGTAAAAAAAGAAGGAAAAAAAAGTTTATTTTATTGCCATTTAGCTTGTCCTCCTAACCTCCTAACAATACAAGCACAAGGGCAAAGATCATGGATTGATGCATAGCAATTCCCCACAGGGAAGTACAATCATGTTCCAGTACAATTAATTTTCATATTTCGCACCAATGTACGATTGACAACAATTTGTACGCTCACCCATATTATTTAAAATATCTTGATAATGTTTTTTCAAATATATTGCAGTATATACATGTATATTAAGGCAGTATCTTGCCATATATATCTGTAATGAACACTATATGGGAGAGAGGGTTACAGGAAAGCAGCTTACCAAGCTCATCCTTACTGGAAAAATTAAAGATATATATCTTTGAAATAACAAAAAGCATGATTAGAATCAGTTCCAGAGCTCGGCAGGTCAAAGGAGAGCACTCAGACTGGATGAAACTTTTTTTGTAATTGACTCATCATAAAATATAAATCCGAAACACACCGTTGTGATGTCATAAATGGAGGGAATTTCCCCCTGAGGTATATAATCTAATCCCATAAATCCATAGAACAGATGAGTGAGCTCAGTCATGCGTGCAATATCTTCAATGTAATGCCGGTATGACGTGTTAAGTGTAAATACAGGTCTTGAAATTAAAACTTATGTGCTGGGACTCCTTTTTTCCATTTCTGCTGATACTGAACTTATGAACAGCAATAAAATAGGAGTAATAACGCCAGGGCTAACAAGGCATCATTGCCTTCACTACGTCACCTGACTTAATCAGTTTCACAACACAGAAAATATGAATGCATGTGTGGTGTGAATTATTATTATTATTTTTTTTTTTAATAAACTGCCATGGGAACAGCTAATAGAGTGACCAAGGACCCCTCTGCCTTGAAGAACATGTTGCAGAGGTTTTTTTTTTCCTGATTTATTGAAAAGCAGCAAGACAACAATATAAAAAATAAAAAAATAGGCTGCCATTTTGTTGCCCAGTTCTGCGAGAACTTTCGAGGCCGCCGTAACCCCAAAACACGAAAACACATTTAGCGGAAAGGCAAACACGATTAAGAGGCGTCCGGGGCCCCCGCCGCTGCAGTCACCGCGTTATTGGGACTCGCATTCGCTCGGCATTTCCAAGTCATGCAGAGAGCAATTATGGGGCCAATTATTCGGGGGAAATAAAAGATGAAGCGGAAAAAAAAGCTGCCCGGAGCCGCAGGTTTACTTATTGAACCACGCTCACGCCCGCGCTCCTGCCAAATCTAACGGCTTAATTGTGCATTTTGTGACATTTTGCAGCCATTTATGCTGTTGTGATATGGGATTTAAAAAACCTAAATGGATTACCGTCTCCCAGCAGCAAGGAAACTTCATAGCGGCGCTTCGTAAAGAGCTTTGCGAGGGACATGACACGACTGGCACGAATTTCAGATGCTTTGTGAAAATGACTGTACACTGTCAAAAGAGGAAAAAAAGATTTACTAACCCAGTTATTCCAGCGTAAAACTGTTTTGAGCTCTCAGTTGATTCCATTCACAAATTATTTTCTCCTGGTCCATCTCCCTTTGAGAGGCTAAACACTAATAATTTAATACTAAATTACTGCAAACTGAAAAGTGTCCTCTGCAGCAAACTCTCTCAATGACCACTTCATGGAATCAATTCTTCTCTTGAAATTTGTTTTTTTTTTTTTTCAAATATATAAACTTATTAAATTATGCCACACAGAAAGGCCGGGATTTGACAGTACCACCCACTGCACCACCGTATCGCCCACAACACAACCATTTAAAAAGCAAAAAACACTCAATAGCTTCCACAGCGGGAATGGTGACACAAATGCATTTCTAAATCCAAGTGAATAGCTGCCAGCCTGCCATAGCATTATGGCACAACGCAACTCTACATCCCAATACAGTCAATATGCAATAAGTAAGTAAGTAAGTAAGTAAGTAAGTAAACTTTATTTATATAGCACTTTAAGGACACAAAGTGCCTCACAAAAGTACAAATAAAAGCAGCAAATGTACACACACACACACACACACACACACACATCCATAAAACAACAACATAAAACAATTTGAGCATCAGTTAAAAGCCTGTCTGGTATATATAAGGTTATATACAGATACTGTCACAGCGGGCGTAATGACAAAAAACTTTTTGACCTTACCTCATCTTCAGCCCGTCTTTGTCCAGAGTCAAGAGGATGTCCTTTTCAGTTGACATTAACATAAAGGCCTCCAGATGGTTCTGTGACAATGTACACCTCAGCGTGTGTTTTCTATGAATTTCAGAGTGGAGAAACCTGGCAAGCCCATCAATATAATACAGCTCCGTAAACAAGCTGAACTCCAGGAGAGCTTGAAAACAACACACAGCACAGTTTCTGGATCAATCCAAGTTTGAAGTTGAAACGTTATGATGACGTTGACCAGGGGGCCTGAATCCCATTTGGGCTGCAGTGTCTGCGTTTTTTTTTGTGGTTTCCTTTCAATCGGCTGCCAAATAATGCCTTGAGTACAAGGTGTGTGGATTACTTAACCAATCAATGACTCCAAGGAGACACCTGTGCTGAGAACGACCCAAAACCCAGCAGACACTGCGGCTTTCCAGGACTGGAGTTTTACACCTGTGACGTAGACCTACCAAACCACCTGGGGAATGAAGCATTCTGGGGGTTGTGATTACATATGTTTAATAAAATAGAAAAATTAAAGATAACTCTCTTTCTATTTAATAGGCCATTTCTAATTAATTGCTTTGCCATAATGACCCACACAGTGTTGAGACTGCACTCCTGGTTCCTGAAACTACTGGAGGCAGCACTGTCTTTCCTTGAGGCAGGGTTTGTTTGGCAAATAACCAAATTTAACAGCCTGTTTCAGGAACTAAAATTCTCATGGCCCTCTGGGAAAAGTCCCTCCTCTCCCAATGGCCAATCAGAGCCTGCATCACGCCCTGATTGGACAATCCGAACCTGCATCATGCTCTGATTGGACCAGAGAAGAATGCACAACAGCTGCTTTCAATGACTAATTTTCACAGCCCTCTGGGAAAAGTCCCGCCTCTCCGATGGCCAATCCGAGCCTGCATCACGCCCTGATCGGACAATCCGAACCTGCATCATGCTCTGATTGGACCAGAGAAGAATGCACAACAGCTGCTCTCAATGGCCAATTAACAGCCAGCGTCCAAGACGCTGATCAACAGCTGATCCACACAGCCCTACAATCAACTACTGACTCAAAGGAATCTTGAACAGAGTGAATATGAAATCAAGAAGAAAGATCAAACTTAGCAAAAACTAAATAACACTCACTGAAGGAACCCAATTACCCAGTAGCATAGGTTATGTGTGACTGCTACAAGGTGTAATGTCACAGCCCAGGAATAAGAATTTAACCAAGTGAAGGGAAAGTCTCTTGAGGTGAAATAAAATGAGACATACAGTGTGTCTCCCAAGACCCTGCGGCCTGCCAGGACCAGGACTGGGAAATATCACTGCTTTAAAGCAGGGCTGCCCAACCCTGCTCCTGGAGATCTACTGTTCTGCAGGTTTTCATTTCAACCCAAATTTTGCACACCTGCTAATTAGCAGCTCAGTGAGATCTCTAGCTGTTGAATGGGGGTGTGCTTTGTTAGGGTTGGAGTGAAAGCCTACAGGACGGTAGATCTCCAGCTGTTGAATGGGGGTGTGCTTTGTTAGGGTTGGAGTGAAAGCCTACAGGACAGTAGATCTCTAGCTGTTGAGTGAGGTGTGCTTTGTTAGGGTTGGAGTGAAAGCCTACAGGACAGTAGATCTTAGCTGTTGAGTGAGGTGTGCTTTGTTAGGGTTGGAGTGAAAGCCTGGAGGACAGTAGATCTCTAGCTGTTGAGTGAGGTGTGCTTTGTTAGGGTTGGAGTGAAAGCCTACAGGACAGTAGATCTCTAGCTGTTGAGTTAGGTGTGCTTTGTTAGGGTTGGAGTGAAAGCCTGGAGGACAGTAGATCTCTAGCTGTTGAATGAGGTGTGCTTTGTTAGGGTTGGAGTGAAAGCCTACAGGACGGTAGATCTCTAGCTGTTGAGTGAGGTGTGCTTTGTTAGGGTTGGAGTGAAAGCCTACAGGACGGTAGATCTCTAGCTGTTGAGTGAGGTGTGCTTTGTTAGGGTTGGAGTGAAAGCCTACAGGACGGTAGATCTCTAGCTGTTGAATGGGGTGTGCTTTGTTAGGGTTGGAGTGAAAGCCTACAGGACGGTAGATCTCTAGCTGTTGAATGGGGGTGTGCTTTGTTAGGGTTGGAGTGAAAGCCTACAGGACAGTAGATCTCTAGCTGTTGAGTGAGGTGTGCTTTGTTAGGGTTGGAGTGAAAGCCTACAGGACAGTAGATCTCTAGCTGTTGAGTGAGGTGTGCTTTGATAGGGTTGGAGTGAAAGCCTGGAGGATGGGCACAGGATCTCCGGAAACCGGGCTGGGCAGCCTGTCAGGCTGCCGGAAACCAACAGCCCGTAGATAAGCTGTGGTCCTCCACTGCCAAACTTCATTTGCAGCATTTGTTACGAATTTCATTTTTCCCCGCATGGCGTCCTGGAGCTGCGCTTTTTAGTGGCAGACCGATGGGCGAAAACCACAGCAGGGCTTCACCACAACACCGCCAAAAGCGCCGCGGCTTGGCCGCACGGCGAGAGATTTTGGGTGATTTCGCTGATCTCTCTCGAACACCAGCGTGTTCCTGTACACGAGCAGGAAACAGGCCTGCGACTCAGCCATCTGAGGATAAACCTTATTAAGAGGATACCTTTTCAATAAATAAATATCTTTTCATCATCATCTTCTTCTTCTTCTTCTTGTGATGTTGTTGTCAGGGCCGTAAGCATCATCGAGGACACCTAGGTCATGTCCTCAGTTTTTTTTTTCATGTCCATTTTAAAAGCCTGTATTTGATTTCATTCTTCAGTGAGAACATCAGCTGCGATTCATGTAGGAGGGGAATGAAAGGTTTTTAATATTTTAAAATATTTTCTCAAATGTAAACTTAAACTAGCAGCATATGAACAGCATTTACACCATAAATTTCATCTTCAATTAAAAGACCAAATTAAAGGCAAAAAAAGAGAACATACCCTGGCCTAACACCCTCACCGACCCCCCTGAGTCTCTCCAGACAAAATGTCAGCTCCAGCGTCACCTTAAGTTTTCCCATGGGTTTTAAAAAAAAATCAAAAATCCTGACCCGTATAGCTGCAACAGTCACACAGAAAAGGAACACAGAACATTGGTTCAGCTTAACACAGGAAAAAAAACACAATGGAGCCAGAATCAGAATAGACTACTCCTGAGGTCCTACCTGTCTTATTTGGAAGGCTGTAATAAAAGTTATTTGTGTAAATGATGAGTTTCACTTGTTTTCACAGACTTACTGTATACTCAGAGGAAGATGGAAAATACGGAAATATATTGTATTATAAGTGGACTTTTAACATATATAGTATGTATATGTACAATGTAATGGTACATATATTTAGCTGCAGTGTGTTATTGAAACATATATTTCAATATCTGAAAGTGGCAATGATTTGTATATTTGCCCATATATTGGGGTTAAATATGTGCTGTAATTCTTCTTTGATGGTGACCATGTGAAATGCACTTTTGCTTTGGCTGAAATGTGTGAAAAGAGGAGCAACTGACCAAATGATTTTACGGAGCAGATTGAATTAACTGAGCTGATTATGGTTTCATCTGTCCACCATCTTACTGTCTTCAGTTAATCACACAGAGAGCGCAGTCATTGACTGCCTTTTTCTTGCCAAGGACGTAGCAAACTTTAGCTGAGAAAGTTTAGCCTCCCTTTTCTCTTAGCACTATGGTAGCTATGTAACATCTTCACTGCCTGTTCAAAAAGGAAAGAGATTGTACATCGTTTATTCCCAGTGATTTGTTTTGACGTTTGATGAGCCCCTGCAATTAAATAAAAATGACTTTAAACTCTTCTTTGCCTCGATGCCAAATTGTTGTCACTGTAGTTTAAGAAGAGACCAAAGTAAACAATGACTTTTGCTGCGCGGACCCATTTCATGTGGTTCACTCCCACTGAGCCGAACTGTAATTTAATACAAGCAGCTTTTTACCTCCCAATTAGATCATAATATCATATAAAAAAAGACACTATTTTTAGATCACAGACAGACACAGCTTCTTGTAAAAATTGAATTTATTTCCATCGTGAAGTAACAGTTACCTTTTTATAATGAGATAAGACATAAAATATAGCGCTGTTATTAGGCAATAAAACATTATTAAATTTAACGTTGCTGTTGAGGTCCCTGACTGCGTGGTTTGAAAAATATCTCACCAGATTATTTTGAGATAATTCACATTCAGAAAAAAAAAAAAAAAACACTCCCCTTAATAACTTAATTTATTTTTCCCGTTTCCATTAAAGAAAGCTGCTGCAGTTTTTAAAGCTTGCCATTCTCCACATGCAGCTGCAATAAAGCCACTTCCTCTTTGAATAAGAATTAGGATTGATTCAAAACACTGGCAGTGCGGAGGTAAGCCAGGATTTCAGGGGGCCTCAAGGAAAGTAAAATCAATTTAACAAAGGTTACAAAACACCGGTAGGAAATTAAGAGTACGACACACTTCCACACAGGCTTGTCCTTGCCACAGATTTCCTCTTAAATTAATGACCCAACTTTTTTTTTTTACCCCAAATGTACATGCACAATTAATGGCAGATATATATATATATTTTTTTTTTTTCAATTAATAAATAAATTCAAAAACAGCAGCCCTCAATTAGATTCTGATCTAAGACATGATAGCAGATTCTTTGGGGAAAACAGAGAATGGGTGTGATATCATGGGGTATAATGGCAAGTGATGTCATCTGTTTTATTTTTTTCATCCAATCTACAGTATGTTCAGTTGGAATATGAACATTGGCTATTCTAATGGATAGATATAGCCTTAGTTTGGAGAGTATGTTCTCTTTGCATTGATATTCACTTTGAAATTTAAATTCACTTGAGGGAAATTAATTCAGGGCCCTGGCTTGCTATGTATGCAGTATTTAAAACCAACAGCTATGGAATTTCAAAGAACGTCTGAGAGTTTTCTCCGATTAATTTTATATCTCCGATGGATTGATAATATGGAGCAAGAGATCCTCAGATGTCCGAAAAACACAGAATCAGTGATTTTTCTGAAGCACTTATACACTGGAAACAAAAAAGAGTGGAACATTGTGGCTTCCAGTCTGTTAATGGGGAAATTGTTATGCAGTTACTTTTCTGTGTTTGCAGATTTTTAATGCGGAAGGTGATGACGTCCTCATGCGCTATATTCCTCAATATAAATACAGCTTAATTGTATGGTCTCAATATCAACATAGCAGGAACCATCACAGACACCTACGCCATCTGACATAGGCAATCGCAGTAAGAATTACTGTTTGCTGAGGATGGATGAATCTAAATTATTATGTTCAATATTTTTTCCTGTAATTGTTTATGCATAATTGTTTAGTGCCAGGAAAGTGAATTTTGCTGGATGGACCGAAATTGTGTGGATAGGGATAATATGAGTAATTTAGTTGGTGTAAAGTTGGTACTTGAAACAAATTGTTCTCTAGGGTTATTTTCCTAATACTGAAACAAGTGTCAACTACAAAAGAAAAAACTGATTATTTTTAAGCAAAGATTTCCCCGTAGCTTCCTTTGAATGCTTTATGGTATTGAACATTTCTTGTAGACAGATATTAAATTTAAATATGAGTGCAAACACAATTATTTTGCTGCATTAATGAGAACACTTCTTCATGCCAATGTATTCGATCTCTGCTGGCCCAATACAGCATCAAAAGATACAGCATCAAAAAGTGTGTTTTATTTAAAAACAAATATTACAGAATATTACAGTGATGAGGAGTAAATTCTGTCCGAGTGCATACCATGATTTTTAATGCAGAACTCCTGTATGTTTACATTAATCAAATATGGAGGATGAGCTAGGCTAATGGGAACTCTAATGGTTAAGTACACAGTCAGCAGCATAATGCTTTACCTGTTTGCCAGCAGGTATTTGGTCTAATTTCACCCTAAATAAGATACTAATGAACAACAGTGCAGCGTGAACATATGTTTTTCATTTTGACGTTGTTATTTTTTTTTTAAGGGCCGCATTCACCATGTGAAACCATGGCGATGCAGCTTAGATTAAATCAGAACTGAAACTCCTAATGAGGGCAACACTTGGAGGTTATAGTTTTTTTTTACCCCCCTCCCCTCTCCTGTAATGTTATTTTACAAGGATTAGCGAGAGATTACACAGACTCTTTCTCTGGTGCGAGCCTGTTCCTGTCTTTCAGCACCTTCTACAGCTCAGGAGAGCAATTTCAGAAATTGGGATGGGGGGGGGGAGGAGGAAAATTCTCCCCATATCTACACTTCAATCAATCTTTGAAGGGAGGGATGAAGGATTGAAAGAAGAAAAAAAGAAGTCGATTCATGTCTTTCACTTTGCATGAAAAAAAAAAATACAGAGACTTTCCCTTTAACCGTCTCCTTCTAAAGAACAACCCAAGGGATTTCCACCATCGTTTCAATCAATGGCCATAATCTGATGCAAATCCACCCGGACTGGTCCGATAGAACAGTTTTGTTCGCCATTCTTGTGCAAAAAACTCACTTCAGATGGGCCTTTGTTGCGGCCGGCGGGGGGGATTATACCTTGGTCACCAGGTTTGCCCGTGTAACGGTTCCACACACATGTAAATAATAAATCTTCACGCGTGTCCTGAAGTGGGGCGTATGCACCCGTAGAGCTCAGTTCCGTTGAACTCCGCGGTACTGTAATGCTTCGCTTTTTCTCCTGCGGATAATTTATTAGAGATCTCAGCCTTTGAGGTCCAAATACTATATAATCCACATCCTGGAGGAGGTACATTATATCAAAGGAAACATATTCCATGTACCATAGAACCTGAATCCTGGAGCACCCTTGTGCATCGCGTGCTTTTGTTCCAACCATAATTACAATTTGCTAATTAAAACCAATCAACAACTCACAAATTGGTTGTTAATTGGTGTCAATGAGGCATTTTCAATGCCTTAACAGAGATGTATTACCCTTTTAATGAGGCTGCATTATGTAAGAAACCGATAGCCGAAAACATTTTCTGTGTTTTGCTGTAGCGGATGATTTCTTTTGAATGGGGCTGTGCTTTGTATTTATTATTTGATCAGCTGGGATTAGCGGTGTGCTCTGTTGAAGGGCAGTGGGCTTGTCCTAAATGTCAAAACGATGGGTTACTGGTCATTGAAAATGAAGGGTTCGAAGACAAAGCAAATGGTAATGAACCATTACCTACCTTTTGTTCGTTTATGTACTGTATGTAAGCTATGCTGTTACTACTACTAAGAGTTTAGTAGTAACAGCATGGCTTACATACAGTTAGTTCACTTTATCGAGGCTGGAATACTACCCAGCATGCATGGCAGTAGCCCAGGGTTGAGTAACAGAATCCCTGTACGGCCATCTGAATTTAATATTTTACACATCACTGTACTCAGACAGTTTTTACCCTTTCCAAAATATAGCATTTATGCCAAGTAATGTATTTAACTGTGCTTGGCATTTGACGACCCGAACACTCTCTTATATTTCCAATAGAACGCTGGCTCAGAACTTTAAAAAAAAAAAAAACCTTTCCCAAAAAAAAAAAAACATTCCCAAAAACCTACTCCTCAAAGGGTTAAATACCCTTTTTTTTAAAAAAAGCAAACTGCATT